>JAPWLS010000671.1:0-22359 GCA_028551675.1 Tineola bisselliella
TCTCTTTACTCGAATGCTGCCCTTTCTTGAGTAATCTCCTTGCATTGGTATAGATAGTGGCGGCCTTACCCATTGCGAGGCTCGGGTGGCGAAAGATCTTGCAGACCCTTTGTCTTTCGTGTGTGTATAGATAAGTAGATCGTTTTTAGTTTAGGCTGTTGTCATATTTGACAAAGTACTAAAGTTATACAAATAAATAAAATTTGAGTTTTAAAATATTTTACAGTAGTTTTAAAAGAAACTTTTAAAAACGAGGCCCCTGCAAGAGCGAGGCCCCGGGCGGTTCCCTCGTTCGCCACCCCCTAAGGCCGCCACTGGATAGATGTAGACATCTAGCGCGTTAGAGTAATTTTAAAATTACGCTGTAAATAAAAATAGCCAACTTTTATTGTTTAAGTAGAAATATGTAAATTGTGTTATTTAAATTGTTATAATGCAATGCGGTCTTATTTTAATAAGGGAGTAGGTTTCATTTGTTTTTTGATTTGAAAACGAACGGGCAAGAGTTCATAGAACCTATAATTGCTGTGCCTGTGAGATCGGCCGCGCCCGACGGAGGGTTAATTTGATTCCTAATTATTTATATGAAATAGCTACCCTATGAGAAAATTTTAATTTTCATAGAGTGATATGCGAAAAATGTTAAATTTTGACAGCCTATAGACATAGTCGGGTTTGATTTTTTCACTGGAAGCTGGAAATCAGAATGTACACTGAAACAAGTTGATTCATGATGTACATTTAAAACACTTCCTACATCAATATGTGGTAGTCGATTCTACTAGCTGAAAATACTTATTTAAGAAGATTTGAGGTTTTGACGTTTAGTCTGTCAGTGTCATCTTTCTTGTTTCTTCTTGTCTTTTGATATTTTTAATCAATTTTAATGAGCAATATTATTACACTTAAGTCTCTCTAAAAATATTAAGGTCTTGTATGTTTCTAATTAGAACATATATAAAATATCACTTTTTAGAATTTACTGTATGAATTTCGTTTTAAAATAATTATTTCGTTCGGAGGTTCGTATTCAGAAAAAACGCTTGAACGAGTTTGATTTGTGATCATCTAATCATTACTTAAATGTATTTCATTCCATTTTATACAGTAATAATTATTTATTAACACTAGATTTACCAGCTTAAATATACCTATTTCTAGCAAAACCAAAAAAGTATATATTTGTTACAAATATATATAAAATAATATAAAATTCATAAAACTAATTCTTCTGTTATAAATTAAAAAAGATTAGAAGAATTAAAGAAAATGTTACACGCAGTAGGTATTTTAATTTGATCTTGCAAGACCAGTCATTTTGACTGCTCTGGTAAATCTAGTGTTAATAAATAATAAATCTTTAAACACGACAACCATTAAACAGTAATCAAAATAAAATAGTAATATGTTGCATATACTTATTTATTTTATTTTTTTCTTTCTTTTTATTATTTATATATTAATAAGTAACGATTGAAACGTAATGACAGCTAAGTGACAGTAGACAGTCGCAATGGATTGCTATCATTGGTCAAAAAAAATTCAAGCATGTGATTGCTCTATTTTGTTTCGTACGGTTGAGTGACATTTGGAGTTTTGAACTCTACTCAGTGAATCTATGCTTGAGTGTTATTTTTGAATACGGACTTTACTATTGTATTTATTTTGATTAACTCGATCCGACCTGAGTTCGTAACTCAATGGATTTAACGTCGAATCGAGTAAACCAATTATAAATTTGGATGCAAAAGAGGAACGCTTCTTATTTGTTTTTTAAAAAAAGTGCAATAATGTGTTATTAATTGTTGTTTTATTTTATTGTATTCACGATGTGTAACATTTTTACTTCAAACAAAAAAACAGTTTAATGTTTAAATAAAAGTTTATGACACTCGACGCGACTCGTAAAATATGTCATAAATCGTAACGAAAACATACATTTTTACAAATTGTTCGAATTCTTTTATTTTATTACATAATTTTTTACAAATATATCATCTTTTTTTTTGTGTTTTTTTTTTATGTTTTCGTTCGAATTATGTCGGACAAAAAAAAAGTGAAGATAATGTTTAAGAAAAAAACAAATTTACTCCTTTATTAAATTTTGATAAAAAGACTCAAGTAAATAATTTTCAAAAATATCTCTTTTTATTGTTTTATTTTCTAACCCCAGCCAATAAAAATCTTTATTGCGCACAGGCCTTTCAGGCTTTTGGGCGTAGTCGTATCAAGGCATATACTAGAAAAAAATAAATCACGTGGAAACTCGCCAATCATAACCTGTACAATATAATGTCTAAACTCAAAAGCATATTTAAAAGGGTCGGTACTTCAATCCTGACTTATGTCTAGTAGTAACAGTAAACCATTGTAGATTAATTTAATGCAATAATCTTAAAATAAATATTGATAAAACTGAAATAATGACAATTAGTAATAAAAGATAACATTTCTTATTAACACTAGGTTTACGGGACGCGTCAATTTGACGCATTTTGACTTTTATCTGTTTAAATTTGTATTTTATCTCTTTGTATGACTTTTATTCATTGATCGAGGGAAATATATATTGAAGTCTATTTTCTTTAAAACTGTTGAATTACTGAACTTGTGTATGTGGTATACCTATGTCTACGATATGTGTCAAATCGACGCGTTTTAGTAAAAGTAGGTATATAGAAAACGTCCGTAAACCTAGTGTTAAATAGAGATCATTTATGCAAAAGCATAATAGAAAGAGATGCATCAAGACTTCTAGGTAATAATACCTTTAATATCACACGAAGAATTATAATAATCTAATTGTAGGCCCTACCATTCACTCAAACTATATGCGATAACACTACAAACCAGATTTCATTATATTTATTACATTATATTAAATTCATTAGTATTATTTACAATTAAAATTAAAGTTAATTAATATTCACAAATAAATCACATAAACACTAGTATTAATATCGAAAGTATAATAAATTTTTGTAGGTATATGCGGTCATACTTCATTTGATGTCACAGCTGGAGTACGGGTTGGCTGAAACAATTGCTACGGAAGAGATACTATACTTGGCTTAAGGTAATCATCGGTAATAATCCCAAAATTATATGCTAGCCCCCAAGCCTAGGCGTACAAACTATAAATTGAAGTAGTGAAGTTTTTTCCCACATTAATTTCCCACAAATATAAATAAATGTGACTTTAATAATGGCAACTTATTTAAAAAATACAGGGAGTTCCCAACAAGTCTCGAACATCTTTGTTTGAAACTTGCGGGGAACTCCCCTGTATTCTTAGTTTAGTATATAGTTTAGTTGGGGCCCTAGTTTATTTTTTGCCCCAGGGCCTTTGGTTACCTAGCTACGCCACTGGCTAGCCCAGGGGTCGGCAGACTTATCAACCAGCTGAGCCGAATATCAAGTTTGTAGTATGTATAATAGTATGCCTTCAGAGAGCCGCAACATGAACTATATTATATAACTTTATTATTTACTATAATGAAAGTCTAATTTGCTTCAGTGAGTTGTAAGAAGAGCCAGATAATCCTATGGCAAGAGCCCGCATGCGCCTATAACAGCAGTTTCTGACGTCTTCGATATAACAAATCTCTCAATAAAATCTATAAAAGCCCTTTTGTTCTATCTATAAAAACACATTAAACGCAAACGGAATTAGCGGGCATATCACCACTAATCCCACATTCTTACACAACCAAATTTAAATGTTTATGAATCCAACACATTTAACGGTCGGGAGCGTCAACTGAGGCATTAGATTAAAATAAACAATGGCCGCGACTTAAGGATTTAGTGTCCTTTGTGGCTCGGAATAACGCCATTAGAGAGATCCCCTCACTAAAACGTAGTGATGTTATAATACGAAAACAAATATCGATGTTTTTTACAACTCGTTGTAACTAATCATTAATATTGGTACCTATAAGTTTTTAATTTTTAATATTTAAAATTGTAATTAGCTGTCAATTTCACTAGTGATATGAAATAAATTATTATTTTATTTTAGACGTAAATTAATTAAGTTTGGAGGAACAAAACTTCGCGACAAGTGAATTCTCGTATGCCGGATATGGAAAACAATTGGTGTATGCTTGAGGAATAGTGTCAAAAATTGTTTGACGTAAGTCGAGGACTGCCTGTAATCTAAAAATTATTTCATAGTACAATGAATAAACGATTAGGTACTAATAATAATAACTCTTTATTGCACACATTATAGATAAAAAATAAAAAAAATAAAATAAAAAACAAAAGGCGGCCTCATCACTGAGTAGTATCTCTAGCAGGCAACCAATCTTAAGGTAGTAAATCGCAAATTATCATACTACTACATTATTATATATCGATAACAAGACATCCCTACAAGATATCGATGTTGAAGTGCACGTGGCCACACTAAAATAACTGAAAGTATCTCGCGGTAGTATTGAACTCATTGTCGCCGATGTTTTAGTGTTTATTTTTAGAGCTTAATGCTTATAGTGATTTATTGATAGTGACGCGGACGATTTTCTTAATGTCCCGTTGAATGTATATCTTCATTTGACACGTAACTAAATGAGATGTATTCGAAATTTGTATTGTAATATTTAAATATGTTATTAATTTTATTATATTACTAGCTGTTGCCAGCGACTTCGTTCGCGTAGTAATGAAGATATAAAGTACTATGAAGTTTAAATTTTAACATGAAAAAGTAGTTATTGTGACATAACTGTAATAGTTAGACATATGGTATCGCAGATTTTTTTGTAGATATTGATGTCCTCTATAAAACTGTAGTACATCACTTTGCTCTATTGTCAATAATTTCAATAAGTTCATCAGGGATAATGTACGATTCTAATGGTAGAAGAATTTTTTTAATCGGTCTAGTAGTTTCAGAGCCTATTCAATACATACAAACAAACAATCAAATGTTTCCTCTTTATTATATTAGTATATGTTAGATAAGAAACAAATAATTATTAGAAAACTTTTGTTGGAATGATTTACGATGACATCTTTGTTTTTTTTTTATTTGAGGCTTTTATCTGACAAAACATATCAGCCCCATCGTGCCTTACCTAAATGTACAAAACTTAAAATTAAAGAAAAGGGAGCCGCTAATGAACCATCTTACAGAAATCCCAACACACATCCGATGCCAGTTCAGCCAGAATGGTCTGCGCTAAACCGACATCCAGCCCGCAGACTAAACATCTTAGGTTTTATTATTTTAAATTAAAAAAAAATATTATTAACATTTTAATGTGACATTAAAAACAAATGACATCTAGCACTTAATATTATTATATCTATTGTCGAAGTGAACAAGCCGCTATTACAGTTATTTATTTGTTTATAAAGCCTACCTACAAAATTACGTTAGGACTACATATTATAAAAAGGACTACTATTATATAAACTAAATGAAATTTTAATTATAGGATAGGACGGAATGCTCAAGGTGATAAAGGGATAGATACTACACTTCTAATAAAATTACAAAAAAAACACAAACCAAATTGATGTAAGGAAAAGGGGAGAGAAAAAAATCACAAACATAAAAAACGAAATTAAAATATTGGTTAGTTAGTTGAAGAAAGTTAGTATCAATATGTTTCCTGTATTTACAGTTGCTGCATATTATTAAGTATAATTGTATTTTTGACAAGTCCAAGTGTTCTAATTGGAATCTATTATGAATGATGTAAGACAGATCAGAGAAGAGTAATAGAACAGAAACGTATTTTAAATTGATTACTTACTTTACTTTCAAAGTATTCATTTTATTACGTGTATATTATTATAGGTATTTCATCAAAGAGACACTTAAAACTTTTATTATCTTAAACTAGCTGTTTTAAATTACACACCCACTTTGTGTTGAAATGCCTGTTGGTGTAACTAATTCAAAGTTAACTACCTATTATTGTGACAAGGTTTATAAACATATTTCTTTGTGTTTAAATATTTCATACAGTAATGCCCCGCTTTACGCGAGTGATACGTTCCGGAAAAAAACTGAAATTCCCGCGACTTTAGAGAAGTTGATGACTACATTATGTTTATACGCACTCTTTCGCGTAATGCGGGGCAATTGAGCGCGAAATTTGAATTTCGCGTTATAGTGAAACCGCGCATAACGGAGTCGCGTAGAGAATTTCTATAGGTATACGTTCTAATTAGTTTGTATTGTATTGGACAGTCCTATTTACTACATAGTCGGATCTACAAAATAGCAATTTAAAGTTGTCATTGTGCATAGTTTGTTTGTGTAGATTCTTCGTTGTTGTATTGAGTATCTCAGAAACTATTGAAAAACAATTATTATATTTTAATGCTATTTCAATAAAAAAAAATTAAAATAAACAAATTAAATTGGTTGTTTCAGGCGTTACTTTGTGGAATTTTTTTTTTTTTTTTTTATTTATTTACTTTTAGCAAATGGGCTCCAATAGAGCGCTTTTACTCCTCAATACATATACAAATATAAATGAAATAAATTTATTAATTCAATAATTATCAATTTGATTTAGCTGCTGTATACTGGCATTGTCCACTTACATACTAATGTCATAATAATATATAATAAATCTACTATGACGTAGAAGAATAGCTGCTGTATAGGGCATTGTCATCCTATTTATATATTCATATCCATATATATTCAAATCCATATTAGTTTTATATATTAAAATTATTTTGCTTATAATCCCCGCTACATTAGGTCGATGAAGGAAAATGACCAACATTCAATAACTTGTCTCGACGCGTTTCGCCACTTCACGTGGCATCATCAGGATACGTGCGGTCGCTTCGGCTTCGCTTCGACAACAGCGGGAATTATAAGCAAAATAATTTTAAATAATTTCCTTTAATGAACAAATTGTTATTTATAGCTATGTTAATGTCTTAGGTTATTTACGAAGATAATTTAAAATGCTTTGTTTTAGATTAAAAATAAGTATTTTAAATGAATTACCAAAATATTAAATGGAAGTCGTTATTAGCCGCGAATTCTTTCACAAAACCGTTATGTCTCGCTTCAAAATCAATAAACAACCACAAATTGTACACAAATGAGATTAGAATTGTTCCCACTGGAATACTAAATGGTAATTAAGACCCAGAGGGATCCCGAGGGACAATCGTTCGATTTTCAGACGAGAGCACTTCGTATGCGACGCGTCGCTCGACCGCTTTCCGATTGAGCTATAAATAAGAACAAATGCTTTAATTTCGTCTTTTGTTTTCGTTGTTTGTGGGTTGCTATTTCCGGTTTCATTTTGTGTTTAAAATGTCATGCTATTTATTAATGTTGGATATTAGAAAGCTTAACACTGTAGACCAGAGATGGTGAACCAATGGCATGATATTTTGGGCACGTCACTGGGGGGCTACTCAGGCATATCCGAAGTTTCGTGATACGGCCGTCACTTCTATAGTTTATGTGAATTTTGACATATAAGCCCGTAAAAAGTCCTGTGAAATGTCCGTAAAATAAGCATTGTGTGACCTATCCGAAGTGACGTCGCTGTCAAATCCGTAATTTCGTGGATGATTACGTAAGTGTTCCTGAGTAGGAAACGTCTGTATTTTCGTCCGAAGTGCGTCTGAGTAGCCCCCCTGATCCGAAATTTATTATGCACTAAGAAAAACGTGTGAAGTAGATATTTTATGACGAGCGATTTAAAATATAGCTTTTTTTGTAGTAAATTAAAAGTTTTGAGTTGATAGTAAGTATTTATTATTATTATTTTCCCAGAGTCAAAATTATTTGATGGCACGTCTATGACCTCGTTAACCCATTACTCAAGAAAAGCATTATGTTCCGATTTTATATACCGTAAAAGAAAACAGTAACCAACTTCAAAGTACATAAAACTGATTCTTAGACTTCTACCAAATGTATATAATATAAAAATAAAAACAAAATATAATTTATATCCTCAATGTCATATTTATAGGATAGGCTGATTCAGCGTTAAAGAATTTTTTTTGTCATATTATTTTTTCTTAACGTATTATGAACTTAATTTAAAGATTTCATCAAAAAATTCTAATGTTTTCGACGCTTGGGAAGTAATGGGTTAAACGTTTCTTTAGAAAAATCGGCGCGTTAATGCATAAAGGTTCGTCTACCTTGCTGTTGACAATATATCAAGAAAACTTTATCAATGTGAACAATAATGCTATGATAAGAATTGTAATAAGAAAATTCTCTGAAAACCTAAATTGAACGAACCTGTACTATTATATAACATTACGTTTTGTTATCACGAATTTAGTCTGGCTTTCGAATCGAGCTGTCACAAGTAAAACGGATCCGTTAGCAATCGGGATCATGAATTTTTACTAACGACTAACGAGCACCAGCAATCTATCAAATGGACGAAAGATCGAGACGTTCGAAAGTTAACAAAAAGTATCTAAAATATTGTAGTTCCAAATCCGCACGCGGTGGCGCTGCTCAAATTTCCATACAAATCGCTTGAAGCGAACTCGGTTCGAAAGCCAGACTAAAATTCGTAATAAGCCCACTGAAATAGACCAAATATCAATTCACTAAAGAGTAGCTCTGTGCGTACATGAACAAACTAGTCTTCTTTTAGCAATGTACTACCTATGCCAAATTCTTTCACATGAACAATTTTTTGGTGCTTTTTTCACGTCGTTTCCTTGCGGAATGCGCGGGATTGCCTCGGGGCGCACGTGGGAACCTCGGACCGCGACACATTGTGAGGAATTTACATAAATATCTTTTATCTGAGTGCGACCAGGTGCTGTGACCGTATAGGAAATTGCCAATTGGAAATTTTACCAATAACTGCTTGACATTACTGTTACAGTGGTATTTTTTTAAGAGATACACATTAATTAATGCTATTTATTTGAGAAAATAAATAAATTTACAATCTGGCTTGGCTTTAGTTGAGGAACCCAAAACTGTACGAATAACGAAAAAGTTAGGTTAAATTAGAGCAGCCATTCTCAAAGTGTGTCCCGCGGAACGCTAGGGCTAAAATACTGCAAAAAATACCTACCAAAGGGAGATTATAAGGTTACATCTAAATATTCCATTGTAATATGATTATTCATAAACACATATAAATCAGTTTTTTATTATTATATTAAGTTTGAGAACCACTGAATTAGAGTTAGCTCTATATTAAGTACGACGGCTCGTCATAGTTTGTCTTTTTTTTTTAAATTGGTATAATTTAGAAAACAAAAATTTTACATTTTTACATTTAGTAATTCCTGGGATTCTCAACTAAAGCGTCACCTACAATCTATGTATATCGGGTGTTAACAGTGGGCTTATCACGAATTTTAGTCTGGCTTTCGAACCGAGTTCGCTTCAAGCGATTTGTATGGAAATCTTAGCAGCTTTTTGTTAATTTTCGAACGTCTCGATCTTTCGTTCGTTTGATAGATTGCTGGTGCTCGTTAGTCGTTAGTAAAAATTCATAATCCCGATTGCTAACGGATCCGTTTTACTTGTGACAGCTCGATTCGAAAGCCAGACTAAATTCGTGATAAGCCCACAGGTCAGAACAAATAATGAATATTATGTTTATGGTTTTTTATTTTTTACATTTAAGTCTATTCAAATATCAGAGACGTTTAGAGGCTCAAGTAAAATTTCTTCTAATACTAAAATAATTATTTGTTTATTTTGATTAATTTTCACCAACTTTTTTTTTTATTTAATAAATTTTGAAATATATATTGTTATTATATATTGTTCAGCGGTTATATTTGATCGATTTGGGAATCAAACCCGGGATGTTTCCGTCTATAGCGATAGAGTCTAACGATGAGCAAGTGCACGCCTTTAGTGCCTATGCTAATAAACGATTTTCATTTCATTTCATAGATTCCATTAAATGCATTATTTATTTTCATATTATTTAGATTAGATTTATATAATCGATACGTAAAATATAATTAAAATTGTCTGTTAATTACTTCAAAGCACATTAATTAATAAATCTCCGCGTTATTTCCTTGTATAACCCTAAAAAAACAAATTTCTCCCGGATGTCCTAAACCGTTATATTATAAAAACAATTATGACATAACTATGTCATATAATGATCTATTAATGAACATCTGTCTTTCCCACGTGTGTCGGTGAATGCTTCACTGAAATTTGACGGTTTGTTATGAACTTTTGCAACGCCTTTTAAAGTAAATGGCAAACGTTAATGGTAGGCGGTTTAACTTTGAACTTTTGGGAGGATTGCGAAAAAAATAGTTGAGCTTTTTCTTTATGCTTTTAGGATTGTATATATCAGCGGTTCTCAAACATTTTTGGCGAAGGAAAAAGCCTTAATATAATTATAAAAAACTGATTTATATGTATTTATGAATAATCATATTGCAATGTAATATTTAGTTAGAATATTTAGATGTAACCTTATAATCTCCCTTTGGTAGGTATTTTTTGCAGTATTTTAGCCCTAGGATTCCGCGGAACACACTTTGAGAATGGCTGGTATATATAAAGACCAAGCGAAATACTGGCTTGACGGGCTTTGGTACGTTTAGATACCAGTCCTCGAGATAAATCACAGGCCTGAGTTTTATAACATGTTTATGTTGTCCTGATAGCTATAGTTCTATTTTAGTTTGAAATCATTATGTATGTATTGATTATTACAGGAAAAAATATATAATTATTATCGTCCACTAAAAAACTATAATATTTAAAATCAATGAGAGAGTTATTTACTAAAAACCGCGTTTATATTAATCTTTTCAATGGCATTAAAATGAAAAGGCACTCGTTTTCATTCAACCGGACCGGATAAAACCCGGTACAACTGGGTATTGTGACCCTAAAAATAGTTTTAAAATACTCACAATTTTTGCTTATTCATCCTAGGTCGTAGTTCGATAGTTACTTATGTATTATAATAATTTTTCTATAACAACAATGGTTTGTAATTTTCGTATTTATTTTAAAAGAAAAAGTACCTTAAAATGTTATATTGCTTAAAATATATAAATAAATAAGCATTAAATATAGGTATACTAAGTCTTTAAATCTGATTCCTGTAGAATCTCTAGATAATAATAAAAGCTTAAATTTCTTAAATCCTAATTTGACCTTGAAATGTAGCGGTCTGTGGGACCACGAGTCCATGGAAGTGTGACAAAAAGAACGTCCACAGTTAAAGGTTAAGGTAAATATAATTTCATTTTTTATAGTGAGTCAAAAATATGGGTCACAAATAACAGTAGAATGGGGTACAGACCTCATCGGTTGGTGTGAGATTCGTCGCGTATCCTGAATAATTGGTGGCCGATAGCGAGTCGGGGACACACAGATGCTATCAGCGAGGTGGCGGGTGAGTTGAGATTGTATCGAGTTTTCAGTGTGGACACCAGCTTTAGTTTCACCATGAGTTCTTTAATTTATACGATAACTTATAAATGCTTGTAATGATATAAAATTAATAAACTAGATTATAATATATATCTTCACAGTTTTTCGCACACTTTTTGTAAGTCAGTTTTCATACTCTAATTTGAGTATCAATATCAGAGGCGGCTCGTTCTAAAGAGTGCTGATGCAGTGCACTCCCACGAAAATTACAGAACTTATATTACAGCGGCGTAGATATAGGTTATATAATATACTATTGTATAGGCATAGTAGAATAGAATGAATGTAATGTAAGGATAGTATGTATTAAAAAGAAATATAGATTACTTCTGTAATTTTCGTGGAAGTGCACTGCACCAGCGCTCTTTAGGACGAGCCGCCAGTGATTACTGTATACAATAATATTTATATATAAGACAGGTTAATATTTGTTTTATTACGTAGAAAAACAGCTGAGTGTAATTTTGGTAGTAATAATTTTAAGTGTTCGTGTAATGCGAGACAGTACTGGAATCAAATATCGTGGGTCATTTTCAATCTTAAAATCAGACCGTAATAGTCACGCTCATGTAATAATAATAATAATAATAATTTATGTTCATTTATTTACAGTTATGCCCCGCTTTGCGCGAGGGATACGTTCCGGAAAAATCCCATTAACTGAAATTCCCGCGACCATAGAGAAGTTGAATGACTACATTATGTTTATACGCACTCTTTCGCGTAATTTAATAATAAATTTGAATTTCGCGTTACAGTGAAACCGCGCATAACGGGGTCGCGTAAAGCGGGTTATTACTGTATTTATTGGGTCCACAAACAGGGCTTTATAACTAGACTAGGAATCAATATCACACTAAGAATTATAACAACCCAATTGTAGGCCCTACGCACAGTGAACACTGCATGCACTGACATTACAAAACTATTTACAATTCAGTCAAAAGAATAAAATATAGTCATTAATTAATTAAATCGAAATAATAATCGAGTCAAATAAAAAATATAGTCAAAATTAAATTATAGAATTACAATTATTTAATTCAATTGTTTATTTGATATTAGTTGTAATTACTTATTTCAATTATAAGATATATAAATACACGGACATGACCATAGTCACCCTACGGATTGGATTAACACGTTCAATGACAATGGAGTGAAACAAAAATAAACAAAGAAAAACCACCGCCTTTTGTTTAACAATGTTATACACCTTATCTTATTTACATCGATATATGCATATATATATATATATATATATATATATATACATATATATATATATATATATATACTATATTGGTTTTCATTAGAAAATACAAAATTAATATTTATACCTAAAATAACAAATGAAGCAATGATCACGTGATTAGTGTTGATTGATCCTCTTTAGTTTCTGCTTACCCTTCTAAGTATATGGTGTAACTATGAGTTGTAGTTATTGTCATAATCGGCCGTAGTAGCATATACGTAACATACGTAAAAGTGTTGCGTTTGATTACCTACTAAAAACATATTAGCCCAGTATGCCGTCCTAGGGAAGTACCACCACTTTCAAGCGGAACACCCGTGAAGTGACCCTGTCAATTTGGACAGAGCACATTCGTCTCCTCAAACCGGCATAGTGGAGTCGACTGTTGCGCGCGGGCATCTGTCTGTGGTAACATGGACTGTACTCTAGCTTAACATCAGGCGGAGTGTGGTCATATGCTGGGTTATCAATAAAAAATAAAAACATAAAAAATTTTGAAAATGGATTAAATATTTATTTTTAGTCTAGGACTTGTTTTTGTTTAAGAAAATTCCTGTAGACCTTTTTTATAACAAAATAAATACTCTGTATATTTATTTATTTTATTTATAAAGCCTACCTACAAAATTACATTAGAACTACATATTATAAAAAGGAGTACTATTATATAAACTAAAGGAAATTTTAACTATAGGATAGGAGGACATGCTCAAGGTGATAAAGGGATAAAAATACATAAAAATAAAAAACGAGAACCAAATAGATGTAAGGAAGAGGGGAGAGAAAAAAAAAGAATCACAAACTTAAAAAACAAAATTAAAATACTAGTTAGTTAGTTGAAGATAGTTAGTATCAAGATGTTTCCTGTATTTTGGCTTGTTGCAGGAAAAAGCGTCTATGTCAGTTTTTTTAAATAAGTAATTGTATTGACTAATATATAACAAAAGGAGGCTTCGCAGGGAAACGAGACAAGAGATGAGAGGCGTGGCTTACAATGTCTGGACGTGCACCGCCTAGACTGGTTGCTACGTAATATATGACTTTGTGATACAATAATGAAGATTCGTACGTTAATTGACTGAAATTTCTTAATTAGATTTATTTCTAATTGGATAGGTAATTAGGTGAGGGTACTTTTTATTTTCAAGTAATAGTGTTGGTGTGATAGTTCAAATATTAGCTTAAAAGTAGCTTGTTATAACCAGTTATAGCTAGTTATAACAGAACGTTCAGGTTCTAATTTTTCACATAAGATTTGAGTCAATCATATATATGGTTATATTTTACCTTTACAAAAGTACATAACAAATATATACATACTAGCTTTTACCCCCGGCTTCGCTAGCATTTAAGTCATTAAATAATTATCAGAGATCATACCAACTATAGTCAATTGGAAACTATTATTGCTGCTATTTCGCAATATATTATATGTTTGAGTCCGTGCAAAAGAAAAATCCACTTTTCGCTTTTTAGTTTTTATTGGGACTGCTTGACATTGATAGTCGTATTTTTTATAAAACCTAATATAATTTATAAAAATCAAAAGGAGATTGCGATCGCCAACAACTATAGTAATAAATAATTTGGTTTTCAATAAAAAATATCCTATGTCACTTCTAGTAGGTACCTCCAAAAATATGTGTACAAAGTTTCATGATGATCGGTTAAGTAGTTGTTGCGTGAAAACGTAACAAACAAACTCACATTCACATTTATTGCTGGGATGTACAGTACTAAGGGATGAACAGTCACAAAGCAATTTTTGTAGCACAATAAAAATAAAGGTCCAAGTAGGTTTCTATTCATAGCATTGTAGAAATATTTTCGTGTCTTCCGCCATGCTGCTCGTGTATGCATCCACTCGACGTATCACTGGATATTTGTCACCGTCACAAAACTTACCACCCCCTTTACAACACCCTCCTGAAAATAGGGATGTTCTGCGTTAGTCCTTTTTTCTATCGATACTTTATTTATCGTCTAAAATTAGTGAGTATACTCTGCGTTTTGGGTATTAGGACAAGACCAACACAAACATAGAATTTCTCCCCCCACTCCCTTCTTCCACCCTCATTTGATTTTTTTTTATATTAGCCCAGCATATGACCACACTCCGCCTGATGTTAAGCTAGAGTGCGGTCCATGAGCATAGACAACTGTTACCACAGACAGATGTCCACTATGCCGGCTTGAGGAGACGAATGAGCTCTGTCCAAATTGGCCGGGCACACTCCTCTCGTTATCCCGGCTACTTCCAAGCTGATCCCGAAACGCGACCAGGTCACTTCACGGGTGTTCCGCTTGAAAGTGGTGGTACTATTATAATACACAGTGAAACCTTGATATAACGATACTGAAGGGAATCATAAAATAATTCGTTATATCAAGTAATTTGTTACAATGAGGTTCGTTATACAGAGGTTAGGTTGTTCTATGATTCGTTTTAATAAGGTTAAAAATTAATCTCAGCTTTAAGTAGGTACTAATCTGCTTTTCCTGTTATGGCGAACGATTTCGTTAAATAGAGGTAAATAATATTTATATTTTGCAAAGATTGAAAATTCGTAGTAAAAAGGTTTTTAACAAATGTATTCGTAATGTAAAGATATACGAGTATTTAGCATTAGCTCTTACGGGCTGTTCTTTTCGTTAAATCGAGGAAATCGTTATATTAAGGTTACTTTGTAATAATAAAAATAACCGCAATAATAAGCCGCTTCAAGTCGTATAAATTAATGAGTGAATTTATGTCTACACATATTATTTAACACAAAATGTGTTACATCCCTACATCGTGCTGTCGTCGAGAGGGTGTAAGGGGTAGGTATGACGATGAATTTCACTTCATTTCATGAATAAATTCGTCAGAGAGGGTGCGGCGAACCGAGCTACCCCTCAAACCGCGCCGTGATGATATTGGACGCTTTGTATATTGAAATATTATGTGGAAAATTGTCATATCTTGTTATTGAAATTGTTTGTTTGTTAACGTTGAGTTTGCGGGACAAAATACTTCACATTGTTCTTGTCTTTTCAGAGATATATTTATTTACTTATTTTGAATTGTACTATTAAATGTACTGTACTACAATGTAATTAGTTATAGTTTAGACAATGACTAGAATAGTTAGGAGTAAAGTATACAAAAAAATGCCATAAGTCGTGATACGTTTAAAACTGGGGGGCTACTCAGGCATATCCGAAGGCTTACGTGAATTTTTACTTATAAGCCCGTAAAAAGTCCTGTCAGATGTCCGTAAAATAAACATTAAGTGGCCTATCCGTCGTGACGTCGCTGTTAAATCCGTAATTTCGTAAATGATTACGTAAGTGTTCCTGAGTAGAAAACGTCCGTATTTTCGTCCGGAACATTAAAACGGAATATTAAATCTTATAAATTTTATACACGACCTATATTGATTACTAATTGTTATTGATATAGTTAATAGATTGTTTAAAAATAAATCTTATCTCGTAACTAGATTGACAATTGCAATTGACCATTTGATTAAAAATCTCCCTAAAACCGAGATCGATACTATTAATAATTTTTCTCTTCTATAAATTAATTACTAACAATTTTTAATTTGTCTTGTAGTAATTAGATATGCGACTACTCCGCCTGAAAAGCGCTGAAAAGATGCTGCTCAAATACTACTGTAGTGTGGTTAAATAAAAGATTATTAAATATTGTTAAACTTAGGTGCCTTTATTAGCGCTCAGGTTATCTGGCAACTGATACATTATGTATTATAACACGTTCCGTTACAACTACACGGCTACTTTTAATCTAATCTTGAAAAGCGACTAGGTGGCTTCAAATATCAATATAAAAAACGCCAAGAGTAGTTAAAACAGCTGCCAAAATAAACAGAACAAATTCACACATCACTTAAGCTTGTACAACTTATGTTTGCCAACAAAACGTATCACCTTTCACCCCTCCAACCCTAAAGCTAAAAGTTCACGTCGGTTAATCTTTTAAACCTCGGTTCGTGCTTCCGACTTTTAAAGTTAAGCCCATGGATCAGGGCTAACCTTTCGTCACCTGGATTTACTGAAATTGTTGACGACATCTGTTACTATAAAGACTGACTTAGTCGTGTTTTGAGCCTCCACTTTCTTTTATTATTATTATTATTATATGGCTTCAGGATTGTATGAATATAATACTGCTAAAATCGGGTATTAGGCAATAACCTACTTCTGATTGACTGTAGTACGATTTTTAATTTAACCCTTAAATGGACAATGTTGTTTTTAAACAATACTCACATTATTGCAAAAAAAGTATAGTAAATTCATGTCTAGATTTTTTAACTCATTTTTCCTAGACTGTAATACATGTCTATTACACAAATATATTTTTTTAAAACGTGAAACAAAAATCGTCCATTTAAGGGTTAACAGACTAATTTGGCAGTTTCAAATATCATATATATTTTTTAAATGTGTTGTGACATTACTGGATTAATTTATCTAAATAACTAATAAAAAAACTTCATTTAATAAATCAATAAGTTAGTGTTTTAAATTAGAAAACGAAAAATATTGAATTGATACTTTAATCATTTAATTAGCGCTTCGAATGCAGTATAAGTATTCAATTAATAATCAATACATCACTATACATAAATACATCACTATTGTTTTCTAATAGTTGTTATCCAAATGAACGTCATTATAATTACGTAATTTAAAATTGTACTATAAATTTTAGCTTAACATGGATTTGAAAGCAGTCAAGTCTCATCAAGCCAGCATAATGAAGATTAAAATTTATTTTATTTATTTATAAAGCCTACTACAAAATTACATTATGACTATTATAAAAAGGACTACTATTATATAAACTAAATGAAATTTTAATTATAAGATAGGACGGCATGCTCAATGTGATAACGGGATAGATACTACACTTCTAATAAAATTACAAAAATAAATACATAAAAAAAAAACTAGAACCAAATAGATGTAAGGAAGAGGGGAGAAAAAAAATATATTTTGATATAAAACATATATCTTAAAATAGATAATAATTAAGCGAGGCAAGTCCTAATAAATCTCTATACAATTATAAACTACAGTCTCAGAGGGGAAATAGTATTTTTTGTAGCTATTAGTCATGCGTTTTGGAATGTATTGGAGACAGGAAGAGTGTCCCTCAGGAGATGTCTGAATAAAAGGAAATTTCAATAGATATTAGTGTTTATTGCTGGTGTTTATGCCCTTTTTTTTGTACATTAAATTCATATAAAATACTCATATGTTTTTTGAAAGCATTGCGAACATTTGATACAATAAACGACAAAGCAGAAACTAAACATTCATTTTGGTAGGTAGTTATATCTCTACTAATATTATAAATGTGAATGTGAGTTTGTTACGTTTTCACGCAACAACTACTTAACCGATCATTATGAAACTTTGTACACGTACATACTTCTAGTAAGAAGTAACATAGGATACTTTTTATTTTTAAAAATAAAAATTTTTACTATCCAACTGACTATATTTTATATACATATATGTTATTAATATAACATCTATCATTGTAACCACTGTGCAATCTGATTTGTGAATTGTTATTTACTTTTCTTCTGAATTAAAATTCAGTTTTATTAATTATTTTATGTACAGGCTATGATTGACGGGTCTCTTGTGGTATTCTTCTCGTCATACGCCTACCCGAAGTCACGGTAGAGTCTAACGATGAGCAAGCGCACGGCTTTAGTGCCTATGCTAATAAACGATTTTAATTTCATTTAATTTTGTCATGTTAAAATTTATATCATGTTTTACGTGTTTGCTTGTAAAGAGTACATTTATTAACTTCTTAATAACAAAATACATTCGTTTGATGATTAACTTACAAAATAAATGGGAACGCGTGCGTTTATTAAAAAATATGACAACCGTTTTAGGCGGGCGCTAACGTCCGGAAAGCGTATTCGATTTTCAAATCAGAAATTCAAATTCGGAATTATTCGAATATTTGTGCATTGAGAATTATTTGAATCGCGATTCTATTTTCAAATTCGTTGAATTTTAATGCATATTTTTTTAAAAATATTAGTTTAAAAAAAGACATAGATATAAATAATTGGCACTTAAAATATATAATAATATTAAATTATAACAATAAGAGTATTATTACGACTCATTAGATCGGTATGGGGTAGGTACGTTATACATTCAAATAATACGTCAAACAATTCACGAGACTAACATTGCTCTCACGATCGTCTTGGCTTACTTGTACAGAAATACATGGACCGAAGTGTCATTACATATATATATATATATATATATATATATATATATATATATATATATATATATATATATATATATATATATGTAGCTGATAGGAACGTATAGGTAGATAAGAAAACAAATTCAAATATTTTCCAATTTCAAAAATTTAAAAGCAATTAACGGTCTATCTGGCACAGTGGTTAGTATTATCACTAAAGTAGGTACAAATTTAATTCTAAACCATAGGTTCTCAAATTTTTTTGGCGAAGGAAAAAGTCTTAATATAATTATAAATAACTGATTTATATGTATTTATGAATAATCATATTGCAATGTAATATTTAGTTGGAATATTTAGATGTAACCTTATAATCTCCCTTTGGTAGGTATTTTTTGCAGTATTTTAGCCCTAGGGTTCCGCGGAACACCACTTTGAGAATGGCTGTTCTAAACCATTGCTTTAAATTAAAAAAATCTATATTTAATAGTAATTTGTGCAAAAAAAAAACTCTTTCTCATATGACCTACACTTTTTTAAATTTAAATACACAGAATTCGAAATTCAAATTTAAATATCGAATAGTTCAATTGTTTTTTTTAAACTCTCTCTACCCCCTTGCCCCTCGCACATTCTAATTATTATTTCTTCTAATTAACTCGCAAGTATAATAACCAATAAAGAATTGAAACAATCCGATGCATGTACTTAATAAGCAGGCGTCTCTAGAAGCATCCGCTAACTGCATAGTTATTGTTGCGGCTCACTTTGATCTTGTGCATTGTAGCGTGATACGAATTCATATACTGAATACGAAGGCCTGTTTATCCTAATAAAGTTTCGGTTATTGTTTATTATTAACTGTTTTAGTTACAAGTTTATTTACAGGTATTCGAAGAATATTTATTATGTGATTTATTTATCAACTTAACAGGAGCGATTGCTGCTACAGAAGGAAATATAATGTGTTTTTAAACAAAAGAAATATGTACCTACCCATCTATTTTTAAAATTTCATTTACATAATAATACTAAAACGATTAAATATTATTTTCGATCGGGAATAGAACCCTGCACTACCATGGAGTTTGATTTATTTATTATTTAAGAATAATACATAATTAACAACCACATTAAAAAAAATTATAAACAATTGACATAAGTATAAACAAAGTATGAGTGGTCCACGCACGGAGATGATTGCTTTTGTAATCTCACCCCAAAACTAGATCACTCAATTGAAATGTATGCATAAAGTTAAAAAATAAGAAATAATGAACACGTTTCACATTATAAATAATTGATTTACAACTAGTGTGTACACAGGCATCCATTAATCTCCGTGTAACATGCGCAGACGCATAAATCACGACCTCCTTCGCTAAATATAAACTATCACATCTTTATAAACTGGGCGTATTATGTTATATTATTATGAATGGATAAATATATTCTTAAGTTTATTAAAATAGAACTTATATGTATATGTATATATATTTTCAATGTTACATTGGAAATCAATTGATTGAATCGACAACTGTCTACGAATTGACGCGACCACGTCACTATTCTCTAGCATTGATTTATAAAGTAAACTGTCAAAATGACATTTCGAGATTGGTCCCAATGGATGAATTGGATGAACATTTTAATGTTGATAAATAAATAAATATTTTAATTCGTTAACTCGATGTCATCTTTAGCTTGTTGTCCCAATAAAAATAAAAATTTCATTTAGTATGTATAATTTATATAATAAATTGGGTTACACTTTAGTTGAGGACCCCAGGATTTACTAAATGTGAAAATGTAAATTTTTTTTTCTAAATTGTGCCAATTTTTTAAAAAAAGACAAGTTTATAACGAGCTACTAATATATAGAACTAACTCTGACCCTAACCTTTTCGTTAACAGTTTTGGGGTCCTCAACTAATCCCCGAATCGTGAGATAGAACTTTCCGTGCTATTGCTACATCAGTGTTTAGCGCGCTAGCTAGTTAAGAATGTTTCGCATTACGAGTAAGACTCCGGAACGCAAATGCTCGTCATGCGAGCTTCGACTGTATTTATAGATTAAGTTGTCTTGAAGCTTGTTCTATTTAAAACGCAATGTAAATCTAATTTAATAGTTTTTGTAAATAAAAGTTGGGATTTGAAGTGGAATCCGTATTAGGGAGAC
Organism: Tineola bisselliella; assembly: GCA_028551675.1. Taxonomy (NCBI): domain Eukaryota; kingdom Metazoa; phylum Arthropoda; class Insecta; order Lepidoptera; family Tineidae; genus Tineola; species Tineola bisselliella. Next base: position 21,089 of record JAPWLS010000671.1, read on the forward strand.
AATCACGTAAATAAGACTGTTAAATTATACAAACTACCCGAATATTTGTAGAATAAGGACATTCCTTTACGTGTAGGGTGACAATAAAGTCATTTCAATCAACAACGAAACTCAATATAAATTACACGTCTAACTTTGAACTCTATTTATTTATGTGTTTATTATTTTATTTTAAAACATAGGTAAGACAACAGACTATAAATTAAACAATATATACAAAAATAATTATACTTAAGTTTTCGTCCTTGAGATTGGCATAAGACAAGGTAAAAGGATGCCAATCTCTTCGGATGAAAACTATCATATAATTATGATAGAACTTCACATATAGGTAAGTTCGTTTAATCATTAAATATAAAATACACTTATAATGCTTAAAATTTATTAAAATTAATTAAAGAAATAAATAGTTGATAGCACTATAGTAAGTTATGAATAGTGTGTATATGTGTTTACATTCTTGTTATTTATTTAAGTTAGGTTCGCAAATAACTTCAGTAATTCAATCATAAATAAAATTCTACTCAAAATTATCCTTCATAAAGTCAAAATTCATTGTCACAATACACGGCTGAGTTGGTCGCTATGGGCAGCTATTTAATTGTCACGTAGTGTAGGCGGTCTACTAAAAGAATTTTTAAATAGTTATAATCTATTTTTATCTATGTAAATACAGCGGTATCGTTTACGAATGCTATTCAGACCGTGAAATAACTTAGTTGTGTGTTATTTTGGAGGTTGCAGGGTTGAAAGAGTGGTATTAGCCCAGTATGCCGTTTCGGGGTAGTACCACCACTTTCAAGCCCATGAAGTGACTTAGTCGCGTTTCAGACTCAATTTGTATAGAGCATAAACTTAACATCAGGCTTGGTGTGGTCATATGGTAAGATAATATAAATATAAATCTGCACCATCTCTTCCTATCTTTAAACTTAAACTTAAAACACTATACCTATCTCCTTCTGAATAATATTTGTATATATGTGTATGTTCATTATATATTTAGTTGAATTATATTTATGTATTTTATTTATCTAAATTGCATTGCCCAATACTATTACTGCTTCTTCTATGACAATTGGTTATCTGGAAGAAATTACTTTTAGTGATAAGATCGCCAATTGCTCTAAATCTGCTTCCTATTGTTGTTGTATTGTTATTATTATGTTTTAAAGCAATAAAGTATTATTATTATTATTATTATTATAAAGAAACTCGTCAATCATAGCCTGTACATGAAATAATGAAGAAAAAAAAGTACTAAACAGTGT
>JAPWLS010000888.1:0-27617 GCA_028551675.1 Tineola bisselliella
ATGTCAAGTATTCGAGCAAGAACCCAAGAAGAAATTATAAAATTTTAATTCATGTCAAAATAAACTGCCAATATGATTATATATTTTTCAATATACGTATATTACAGAAAAAGAACGACTCGCTCAATTAGAGCGCGAACTAGCGGAATGTCCAGTCAAACCAACATATACTGACGAAGAATTGGAAAGTCTGATCACCTTCATAATGAAAATGACAACTCTGTACGACCTCAGAGAGGAAGACTGGACAGAAGACGCGCGGGCCGGCATAGAGGATTGGCTAATGGAACCGAAAGCGCCGATTCTAACAATATACTTCAGGGGAGAAAAACTCAGAGCCTGTTCAGACATACCCATAGTTCCTGTCTTTGACTTGACTTATTTTCTCAGAACTCCTGACCACATATTTACTGTCGAAGGCTTCCACGAGGAGGTGGTCTTTGGCACGTTTTCAGAGTCTGTCGAGTCTAACATGATCGATATGCTGGAAGTGGTGTATGCGCCCTACTTCTTTGCTATTAAAACTTGGCCTGATAGTAAGTTATTGTGAATTACTCTGTAATCTGCTTCCTCAAAGCATGCAGGTGTCTGACATCTGCAAGTAGATCGCTGCAGTAGACTGGAATAATAGCAATCATTAGTGTGCTTACAGTATAAATTATATGATATTTAACACTAGAACTACCAACTGGTCAATATGATCGGTGTCAAAAATTCTTCACTGTTTTTTTGTAATGAAATGAAAATCGTTTATTAGCATAGGCACTAAAGGCGTGCTTTTACTCATCGTTAGACTCTACAATGGCTTCGGAAAGACGAAAGACGAGAAGAACCTTGCTCATTATTTTTTGTAAATGATTCTATTTTTTACAATTCTACAATAAATTTATTTAATTATATTTAATACTTTGCAAGCACAAGTCATCTGGTCATTTTGACCGGCTGATAGTTGAATATTGCATTGACACGCGTCAACTGGACCCTTACGCCCCCCCTCTCGTCCCGTAACTCCTGACATAGACAGTATTTAGTTCACGCTTGCACATCGGTGTTAACATTGCTCGCCAGCGAGTCGGTAATTTGTATGTATGGCAATTTTGGCGCTCATCTAATTTATACTTACGAATTCTTGGTGTCCTAGTAAGGATTTGTGGTAAAACTTCGAATTGAATGGCGTATGTTGTTTGGCAAGGGGTCTATTTTAGAAAATCTATTCATTTTTAAACATAATCTTAGAAGTTAATTTTTAAAATATTTATTTTAAAAGTCTTCAATATGGGGCTATTCGGATCATGTTATAAGGGGCGAATGGGATCACTGTTTTAAAGTAACATATTATATGTTTGGGGTCAACGATTCTTATTTCTTTAACTGTAGATGGTTTGCACGTACAAAAGAAATACCAATTCGGGAAAATGGTGTCAAAAAAAAATTTTAGAGGCTGCAAATAAAGATTTACGAATTGCCGTACACAACATTACAAAGAAAAAATTCTTCCCTCACCTTATAAGACGCTAATCACGTCTAAAAAAATTCGTAAAACTTAAAAACCGGTCTTCCATTTAACCTCACCTCAAAATAAGATTAATCTACTCTAAACAGAAGCAAAGGGTGAAGTTACAGAACGTAAAAGAAAAACTGACGGCAAAGAAAATATCAAGAAGAATAAAGGAACGCCCGGGATAAAAACGAAGAGCTCATCTGCAAAACAGAGAGAATGGCACTGCATTTACTGTTCAGAAATATTCATACATCCTCCAACAGATGATTGGATCCAGTGTCATGCATGTGAAGAATGGTGCCATGAAAAATGTGCAGATATGGGAAGGAAAAAAGGACCCTATATATGTGATTTATGTGCCAATAATTAAAGTGGATCTCAATATTCATTACTTAAAATTTGTTAATGATTCTAAAGTTTTTATACTGAGAAACTTTAAATTTAGTAAGATGTTATGTTATGTTATGTTTTCAGTTTTTTGTTACTAGATATGAGAATTTATGTGCGATGTAAGTTTCATAATCTTTATAGCATAGCTGGATAATTAATTACTACTATGACATCAATAAAAAGTAATTATATTACATTTTAGTATGATTTTCTCATCTTCAAAGAAAAAGTGATCCGATTCGCCTCGGTCTCCCCTATAGATTAGGATATGATTAGTATATGCATATTGCTATTTTATTTCGATTACTGCCTAACATTTGTCATGTTCAAGCTATTTTTGAATACGGGCTTAAGACTACTTTAAAAGTCGAGTTAATTAGTTTTGTTTATATTTTAAGGCGTAAAAGGAGAATTCTGTTCTCAACTGCACACCTTCCTAGCAAAACTAACCGACATGTATTACAAAATGCTGGGACTGACCGTTCTATACATCCCACGAGAAGGCCAGAAGCTTAGTTTTGAAGAGGCCAGCAGTGACAGAGAACTGGTGAAGAGATTGGAAGGTGTGGTTGTTTACTGGACACATCAGATCAAGTCGTGTCTTGAGGACCAGACTTCAGTGTCATCTGGAAACGAGTTGCTATGCCCGAGCGATGAATATGATTTTTGGATTTATAGACGTAAGTGACTTCAATGAACCATCTATTATTCCACTATATAAAATAAATTATACTAACCTACTTCCAGATGAAAATCTAACTGCATTGCTGCACCAGATTCAACATCCAGCTGTTCATCACATAACAAAAATCCTAGTAACGACTCATTCGACCTTCATCTTGCAATTCCAAACGTTATGTGACGAGATTATTCAGAAAATAGTTCAAGCGAAATCGAACATTGAATATCTTCAAGTCATAACCCAGCCGTGTGCTGTACTGGAATGCGTCACGGATCCTGACGAAATACCCAATCATATACCGCAAATTATGCATCTATTCCGCTTTATTTGGATGGAATCTCCCTATTATCAGAGCAAGACTAGAATTTCTAATCTCTTTAAATCGTTGAGCAACCAAATTATTATCCTTTGTAAAAATTATATCCAATTAGAAGAACTATTTGACGGACAAACGAACAAGGCTTTAGGTGACTTCATGAAATGCATAGATTGTTGTAAAAAATACCGCGAAATATACGACGTGATGGCAGAGGCTCATAACGATGAGCAACCGGGCTCTTGGGACTTGGAGACTGGATTTATTTTTAATTACATCGATTCCTTTGTTCAGAGATGTTTCGATATGCTGGACGTCTGCAACTGCATGATTATATTTGGAAGGTCAGTTTATATTTGTAAACTGTTTCGATGACGACTGAATCTTAGGCCGGTATTTCAATTAATCTGCGTATTGTAACAAAAGAATTGCTGAATAATTTTTATTATAATTGATTTCTGGAAAATATATTTTAAATTTAGCGCCAGTGTTGAGCCTACGACTTTTTACCTATTTATTTATTAATTTGCGAGTATATTTTACATATAATATTATATGGTTTTCGAATTGGGAGGGTGCTAAAAAGGTATTATGCCCCGGGCAAGAGTTAAGCTAGCTACGCCACTGCATTTATTTATTTATAAAGCCTACCTACAAAATTACATTAGAACTACATATTATAAAAAGGAAAGTAAGTAAGTAAAAAGGCATTATAGGAATAAAAATAATGAAAATAAAACGCATCAATTATAAGAAGTCATAAGTATTTCTTGTCTTTACAGAATTGACGAATTGGAACCAATAGCGAAACCGATATTTGGTGGAGCGCGCGGGGAGATATTTGAAGGCAAATGCAATAAGATTGAGCAAATATTCTTTGATGCTTTATCCCTTATCAAAGCTGTGTCAAATACCATACTTGATGTGCAAGCCCCGTCGTGGTATGACAATGTGATGCAGTTCAGAACTGTCATTAAGGATATTGAGGTGATTTTAACAGGTGTTTTAATTTAGCAGACAACCTTCAAATGGATACAGATTGGACTTTGGACTTTTGGAGAAGAAACGATCATTAGAAGGGGATAACTATATTCTTAATGTGTTGAAGTTGTGAAAGAGACGCATATATCTCCTTTACCGTTCATAACACCTCGATTGTTTCTTCTATAGCTTATATACCTACAAAAACTGTATCCATTTGAAAATCGTCGTCTGTATATAGAGAAAGGCATTCAATGAATGGAAACAAAAGAAGTATATTAAAAAAAAACAGTTGATAATTATTTTGAGAATATTCGTAATTATAATAAACCGTTTCCAGTCATTTAGTTTGCTTGAGAATTGTGGGTTTAGCTGTTGATTTTCATAATTGCTAAGTAATAATTCCAGATTTATCAAAATGAATAGATCCTTTCTTTCCTGTATAATAATTTAAAACAAATATTAATTAACAAAGCATTTTACACTCTAAATGATATCTAGTACTTAATATTATTATATCTATTGTCGAAGTGAACAAGCCGCTATTACAGTTGCTGCGAATTGTATTATTAAGTATAATTATATTTTTGACAAGTCCAAGTGTTCCAATAGGAACCTATAGATTAGGGATGTTGCGGATGCAGATTTTGTCACATCTGCGGATGCGGATGTGGATCTGTACAAAAAACTTAAGTGTGGGTAGGGTAAAAAAAGACAGTAATATTTATTTAATAATAAAGTAGTGAGTGAATTACTATTTCTAATTAATTATTTTTGTAATTAAATTTGAATATTGGAGCTTTGTGTTTAATGAAAAGTAGAATGGCGGCAAGGGTTCGTATATTAATCCATATCTGCATCGATTTCTTCTGATGCGGATGTCTAAATCAATGCGAATGCGTATATTCGAGGTTTCAATAAAGGTTTTATTTTCCAGATAATCATAGAGAATCTAGTTGACACAGTGTTCGAGGGCGTAAACCATTTAGAAGAAGCAGTTATTGCGTTATTCTCTTTGAATAATTACAGCAGAAGGAAGAATTTGAGGAGGATTTTTAAAAGAAAGACTGCTGAGGTTATTTCTTTTGTGTTTCGGATCTGTGTTTTGTTTGTTTGTGTTGTTCTGATCAGAGGCGGCTCGTCCTAAAGAGCGCTGGTGCAGTGCACTCCCACGAAAATTACAGAAGTAATCTATATTTCTTCATAATACATACTCTCCTTACATTACATTCATTCTATTCTACTATGCCTATACAATAGTATATTATATTACCTATATCTACGCCGCTGTAATATTACTTCTGTAATTTTCGTGGGAGTGCACTGCACCAGCGCTCTTTAGGACGAGCCGCCTCTGGTTCTGATGCCCGTAGAACAGAATTCAATCATGTCAGTTGGTAAATTATTATAAGATAAATGACTATCTTGATGACAACCTAGTGTGACTGATATGATTGTATGTATGTTGGTGTGCTTATACTTAGGTACTAGCTTTATTTACATTAATTGTATTAATTTAAGATGCTGAATTAAAGCTTAGCAAGATACCTACTAACGTTATATTGTACAGGCTATGATAGGCCTCTACAATAGTTTATTGTGATTTCCGAAATCTCGTAGACTTTGACTATAGACAAGAACTTAAAGGGTCTTCGCGAAATAGCCATATACGGGCATTATTAATTCTGGAGTAATCTTGGGTTCACTATAAATTTGTTAACAATAAAATGAAATTAAAATCGTTTATCTGCATAGGCTGCGCTTCTTCATCGTTAGACACTACCGTGACTTAGGAAAGGGATATAACGAGAATACAAGAAACTCGTCAATCATAGCCACAGCATAAAAACATTGTATAGTAGTCCTTGGGTCGACGTCTAGCTTAACACCATTGATACCTCACCAGGTATGGGCAATGTTCAGTGACGAAGTCCAGGAAGCTAAACAGGATATGGTGACTCAACGCAGCCAATACCCAGCCGATTTGCCCGATTTCGCTGGGAGAGCTGCTGTGCTTAAAATGAGGAAGAATAGGCTTGTTTATTTGAAAAAGGTGATGTTTTGAAATTTCATGGAATTAAGTAGCTTGGGTGTTTAGAACCTATAGTATGATAGTTCTTTTTCTAGGTTATGACAGACGCCGCTTGGATGATGCCCTGCAGTAATTCTGAAGATGTGATAGTACATGTGAATAGGTTAATGAGCGCCATAGACCTGGCTATACGTGACCTTTGGGTTTCCTGGACGGTGAGCTTGCAGCAGTCTCTTGACTTACTTCATGATTTTTTATTAACACTAGAACTACCAACCGGTCAATATGAATGGCTTCAAAAATTCTTCACGAGACTCTTACGTAATGAAATGAAAATCATTTATTAGCATGGGCACTAAAGGCGTGCACTTGCTCATCGTCAGACTCTACAATGGCTTCGTAAAGACGTATGACGAGAAGAATACCTACCACAAGAAACTTGACAATGTAAAACCTTACTCATTATTTTTTGTAAACGATTCTATTTTTTACAATTCTACAATAAATTTATTGAATTATATTTAATACTTTGCAAGCACAAGTCGTCTGGTCATTTTGACCCGTTGGTAAAAATAGGTCATATTGACCAGCTGGTAGTTCTAGTGTTAATCTTTGTGGGGATAGGTGTTGGTTAACAGAGTAAAGAGTAAATTACTAATTCTATTTAATAATTTCGGTTACATTGCAGCATAATTTCGACGAAAAGTGTGGTGCTGGTTTAAATAGGACTCTTATGAGAAAGAGTGTTGAATATACCGGCCTATTGGAATGCGCTATTGATCCGTAAGTTAAGCCGGCGTGTAATAGCAATAGGGGAAAAATTAGAAATCTCATTGGTTTGTTTTTTTTTCAGGAATATTCTAGACTTGTGTAAGGAAGCCTTTCACTGGGAGAATTTGGGACTTGACATCCCATTACATGCGTTTCAGGTACCCTATTTTTCCAGTCACAATTTCAGTATTTCAATTGGAAAGTAACCGAAGCATAACGGGAAAAGTGAGGGTACACCTGAATTTTAATACGTGGTATTTTTACAGGTATACATGAAAAGTAAAACAGTGTTCTATGTCTACGAAAGTGTATTAACTGTCGTTAAAGGTTACAATAAGATATTGGATTCCCTGTCTGATCAAGAGCGGCAACTGTTTAAGCCTTTGATTACTGTGAGTTGTATATGTTCCAAACCCCTACTAATATTATAAATGTGAATGTGAGTTTGCTTGTTACGTTTCCACGCAACAACTACTTAACCGATCATCATGAAACTTTGTACACATATTTTTGGAGGTACTATAAGTAACATAGGATACTTTTTATTAAAAATATATATTTTGCGCATGCGTAGGTGCTACAATTAGATTATTATAATTCTTAGTGCGATATTAATTCCAAGTCTAGTTGTAGAACTCTGTTTGTGTACCCAATAAATAAATAAAGGTATTTATATATGTTATTAAATAAAAACAAAATTCTCCCTAATTAAGAACAGACCTGGGGGGCTACTCAGGCACACTTCGGACGAAAACACGAACGTTTCCTATTCAGGAACACTTAAGTAATCATTCACGAAATTACGGGTTTGACAGCGACGTCACGACGGATAGGACACACAATGCTTATTTTACGGGCTTATGTGTCAAAATTCACATAAGCTACAGAAACTTCGGAATTGCCTGAGTAGCTCCCCTGATGAAGTAATGGAAATATCTATATTTATTCAATAAATACTTAATACAATCAATAATTTAAACAAAAAAGATAGGCTGCAAACAATTGCTCAAATGTCCGCACATTTCATCTTGTTCAATCAGATCCAAACATGACGGACAAGGATATTTAGTTCCACTCTTATTAAATAACTGTGATTCATCTAATTCATCATCTTCCTTAGTCTTGCAACTCTTCTCTTCTTTATCAGGTACTCTTGTGTTATCATCCATGAAAGAGGCACATTCATCTAAATGTATGGCCATAGTAGTTTTTACAATCTGAGAACAACATGGACATTGCTTGTTTGATTCTTCAGTTAAATCTATTATTTCACCCAACTCTTCAGTATTTTTTAGTTTTGCATTCTCTCTGCTAGTACTCGGTTTGGGTTCAAAAACATCACACACATCATTGTCATTTTCAAAATCCGTATTCGCTATAAACTGTTTATTTAGACATTCATCTACATGTCTATTAATATCTTTATTTTTGATTAGAGCATTACAAATAGGACAGTTAACTATTTCAGCATCTTTAACCGGATAGATTTTCCCATTATTTTGGACCAATTTATATTTTTCCCCATATACATCATTAATTATAGATGTCATTTTATCAATTGACACGTTTTCAGACTCATTCGTTAAATCTATTTTGGTTATTTTTGTTGGTGGTGCATCATTCACTGTGTCTAGACTTATTCTTTTTTTCTTATTAGTTATATGGCCTTTACCCAGCCATATGTCTATAGTTGTTTTGCAAGTTGTACCTGTAATATCAATTGCTCCATTCATTTTTGTGCCAACACTACTCTTTGGAGTTAAATTTGTATTTATAATCGGCACAGTATTTTCTTTATTTACATCAGTCGAAGTCACAAATCTATCCACATCACCCTGGTTTGGTTTCTTAGTATTCTTAGCAGCTTTCTTTGGTTTTTTCTCCGGCTCTTTGATCTTAATAAAAGTACCACTGCACCGTCTTTTATGGTCTTTCCACCAGTAATCGTTAGGACCTGGAGCTCGGTTTGATGATCGTTTCACTATACCAAAATACGGTCGTCTGTACTGACATGGGCCATTGCATCTCCACCAATGTGTTTGGTAAAGTTTGACCTAAAATTTATGAAAAAATTAATGCATGAGCCCAAAAGGGAGATCTAATTCTCTCTAAGTGTTTTTCTGGTAATCAATCTGACTCAAGTACGAGCTACCTTCTTGTACTTAATAACAATCATTTTCCGCCTAAGTTAATGTGGAAGCCTCATCCTAAACTAGTTTTAAGAGTTCCAGCGCATTATTGTGATCTGTATATCATTAGAGCAGTGGTTCCCAACATTTTAGTGATGGGGGGACCATTTAATAAATTCCTGTATTGCCATGGACCACCAACTGTTTCGTGGTAATGTTCAGATATAAATAAAACATAAAATTGTTTAAGATCATAATTATTAACGGAATAACGGGAATAGTATATTTTTAATGGAAGTATTACATCATTGTAGAATAAATTATACACTATAAGTATAGTACATAAATTTAACACGTTGAAGACCGCATTGCAAAATCATATTTTACACATTACATATGGACCAGCATTTTTTTATGCGTATTATTTTTCAAATATTTTTTTGTTTTGTTTGTATTTAAATCATGCCCACTGGTGTACAAGTGGTCCCCAAGTAAAACGTGTCGAACGACACGTGGGCCGGTAATGTTGTTGCAGAGTAACCCACCGGTAGACGTGCGGTCTTTAACGTGTTAAGATGATTTTGTGAACTTCTTCTTCTCTTTCTTGACTCATGTAACATACTCTAGCTTGACACCATCGTGGTGGTACTATAAAAACAGCCGCTGCAACTTACCTCATCATTAAAATCATGATAAATAGAAATGTTAAGTCCAGCTTGTTTGTTTATCCGATGCATATGATTCTGGAACTGCGGTCCATGCCCATCTCTGTCCATGTCTTGGCCAGAAACAAATAAGAATGCGTGTATCATCTCATGGAGTAGGGTCTCCACTAAGTCCTTCCGAGGCCGTAGCTTCAGCAGGGGTTCACTTAGTGCTATAACACATAAGCCTCCTCTTCCTTCGTAACTGTAATATGTTAGTTATTTTGGCTAGGGTTTAGCATTGTGTCACATTTTAAACTGCATTAATTTCTATTGGTTATTGAATACAATTTATTAAGTGACAAGTTTATGAATTTTCATTTAAAGATTGTGTAAAATAGTGAAATTATGTTCAAAATTAGTTTATTACAGTGTTTTATATCTAAATAGTGGTATAAAATAAATAAATAAATAAAACTAGGTAAAACATAGAGCAAAATGCACAATACTATGAAATCGTAAGTGATTTTTTTAGTAGTTTCGTTCATTATTCAGAATTTTAAAAGTTTTAGAAGTGGTAATGATGTTTATTTGGTAAAAAATCACTTGTATTAGAAATTAATCCACTTCAAAATTTATGTGACACGATGCTAAACCTTAGCCTTTTCTATTATTGTGTAAAGAAAATCGTAGCGATCATGATGATTATTAAACATTAAAGCATATGTAACGTGTTTTTAATGTACCGAAGTATTTTATATAGAATTTGTAAGGAAGATTTAATTAGCTTCAATATTTTAATAAGCGTACTCACGTGCAGGTCCCAGCGCAAGAATACATTCTTTTGCTCCATCTCACTACAACTCTGTTTGCTAATTTGCACCAAAAATAAATATTGTCAAATTGCACAAACATATAATGTACATTTGGAGTGGGATCTAAGAGCTCCCATGCCGGATCACCTAAATTCATGTTTATCAAACTAATATCTTTATGAAACTAATATTAATTTATAATAATCACAGTAAACTACATTAATTAACCATCATCTGCAATCATCATGCATATTATTTGCAAATATAACAAAAAAATCCCTCCTAAAATTGAAAAATGACAAGCCGAGCGGTTGACATTTTTATTTTTAAAAGTTTATAGTGAGAAGCGTTGAACTTATGGGAATTGAATACTATTATTTTTTTTAGTCGTGCGAGAAAAAAGTACAACCTGGTATTTCCAAGTTAACCTGGACTTCGACTATGTCTGATGCTTATATAGCAGATTGTGTCTCGCAAATTGGAGAAGTAAGGAATATAACCTTTTATACCTCGTACTTTATTTTCAACATATTCGGGTGCGCTCGACCTTGTATTTCTTTTCAGCTTCAAGATTTCCTTACAACTTATAAAAACTGCAACATAAATTTGGTTAAAATAATGGAAAAAATATGCGACACGCCATTTATTGAATTTACTGTATACAACGCATTCGATGTGAAAGATTTTCGAGATGCGATTCGTGAAATGCAAACTTCCGGTGCAGCTAAATTATTGGAGATGTACAAAGAAATAATTACATATATAATAATAGTTTACGAAGGCTTCGAACAATACATCACTCAGGTAGTAATCGATTAATTTTAATTGATTTTAGTCGACAGTTAATTTAAAACTACCTTCTTTTAAATTTTTGTTTTATTTTAATTAATAGATGGCTGAACATTGGGTAAGATACGTTAGAAGATTCGATCGTCTAATTGAAGATGCTTTACGTTTAGCTTTAAAATGCACAATGCAGAATATGTACAAATGTGTACACGGAGATGGTATGTAGACATATCACATAACTTCCTAACTAGTTCCGCTAAATTAAAGTAGAAGGAGCCAATGATGTACCATCTTACAGAAATTCAGACATTTATCCGACAACAGTTCAACTAAAATGAGATTGACTGATTTGATATGATTTTACAATTATACTAATCACAAACTATGATCTGTGGGCTTATCACGAATTTAGTCTGGCTTCCGAATGGCTGGCTATCGCAAGTAAAACGGATCCGTTAGCAATCTGGATCATGAATTTTTACTAACACCTAACGAGCACCAGCAATCTATCAAATGAACGAAAGATCGAAACGTTCGAAAATTAACAAAAAGTATCTAAAATATTGTAGTTCCAAATCCGCACGCGGTGGCGCTGCTCAAATTTCCATACAAAACGCTTGAAGCAAACTCGGTTCGAAAGCCAAACTAAAATTCGTGATAAGCCCACTGTAAAAGGCTAACAATAAACCTACACCATGTTAAATCCGTAACAATTTTTGTCATTCTTAAACATCCATCTTTGGCACACAAGAATTCGGGGTCCTTTTGGAATCTAAAGAAAACGAATTATACCTACAGTTTTTTTCATTATGATCTGCTTTATTAATCAAATATGTAAATGTATTGATTTGAATATATCTGAAAATGATCGACGTTCGTGCAACGATAAAAGTGCAATGCGCCCGATCATAATGATTTGATAAATGTGAGAGAAATTCAGTCCTTACGGTCCTTATGGTCATGAGCGTAGCCAGCCATGGGCTCAGGGTGAGGCAGCAGTCTAAAATAATATGTAACTAGCAAACTATACCTGCGGTCTTACGTCGGTTAATTTTTTTTTGGTATCGACTGACGACTATCGAGTGTGGACATTCTTACGGATATTAAGTATTATAGTTAGCACCTAGATAATTAAGATTTTAGGTTTGATCAGGTACCTTACAGGTCAGAGCCAGGGTGGGGCAAGTGCCTACGCTGTGGCTACGCCCATGATACTACCCCTGTTTTAGGTACGATGGCTCCATCGCCGCTATTAAAAATGAAATTAATCCTGAAAGACGATGTGAAATTTATACCAATTCGTTCCGAGATCATGGATACGTTTACGACTATTTTAGAAGAATTGATTTATATTACTAGCACTGTGCCTAGGTTATTTGAGAAATTCGCTCTTCCTGCTGGCGGTCTGAAGAGGTTTTATGAGGTCATAAGAGCTGATCCGGATTGTAATCAGCTTCAAACTCTTATTAATGATGGTTCGTTTATTTAAAAAAAATATTAAATTTATTTACTTTTAGCAAATGGGCTCCAAAGGCGCTTTTACTCATCAATACAAATATAAATGAAATAAATTTAATAATTATCAATTTGATTTAGCTACTGTATACTGGCATTGTCGACTTACATACTAATGTCATAATAATATATAATAAATCTACTATGATGTAGAAGAATAGCTGCTGTATAGGGGCATTGTCATCCTATTGTATACCTATGGGTAGACATAAAATGACATAGATTATGTCCAAGCTTTTTTATCAGTAATGTGTTCTTCATCAGATGGAGTGTGGTTATATACCGGGCTACTGCCGTGTCTTAGCTCATTGGTTTTTTATTCCAGAAGTCTCATATAACCTGACACTGATAAATGAACACATAGTGAAGACCTGGGAGCCGTATGCTCACATTTGGAGGGTAGACAGAGATGCATTTTTAAAACAGTACGGCCGAGAAAAACATGTCGCTGAAGAATTTGCCAATTTAATTGTTAGTTATTGCCAATTAGCTAACGCAGTGCAATTACAGGAAAATGTTAATCAGGTAAAGATTTTTCATTTTTCAACTAATCCCACCCATAAAAATCGGTTCACTAAGTAAGGGTAAATTATGGTATAGCTAATGTTGAATTGGGCATATAGTGCATAAGCGGAAAAGTACATATATTTTGTAATATATATTTAGGATTATTTATATCTTTATTATTCATTTGTATATATTATTTTATTTTGTTTTTTTGCACCCTATCATTTATTCGCGATTTACTACCCTAAGTTTGGTTGCCTGGTAGAGATCACTGCTCAGTGATAAGGCCGCCTTTTGTTTTTTATTTTTCTTTTCTTCTGTTCTTTTAATTTGTGCAATAAAGAGTTATTATTATTATTATTATTATATCCAAAAATCCCAAACTGTACTGAAATGAAATGAAAATCGTTTATTAGCATAGGTACTAAAGGCATGCGCTTGCTCATCGTCAGACTCTATAATATGCTTCTAGAATGTATTATACAATGGGGAGATTAATAATAAATTTTTCCTTTAAAAAAGTGTTTCTACCATCCTGTTGAAGGCTAACAAATTATCGTGACTAATTTTTCTTCTAGATTCACTTTATAACGTTAAACTCATCGGAGCTGAAGAAATCGGTGATAATGGAATGCTTGGAGTGGCAGAAGCAACTTGCAGCAGTGCTAAGGGATCTCACAGAAGTGGACATTGATGTGGTTTATCAATACATTGCTAAAAGTAGTGAAGAAGCTATGACGGTAGCTATTTTTTTATATACCATATCGATCTCTGTGAGCACAGAAATTATAGGTTCTATGAACTCTTTTATGAAGTATTATAGTTTTTAGTCTGATTTAAAGAGGGGAACACTTTTGTATAAAATTTATTTCTAAACATTTCAATAAAAAAGATTGATTTTGTTTTTCATCTTAGATTTAATTAGAAAAAATTTAATCATCAATTTTCTCAATGAGCCCGTCAAGCTCGACGAAGGGTTAAATACATATTACAGGAAATTATTTAAAATTATTTTGCTTATAATTCCCGCTACAACATTCAATAACTTCACGTGGCGTCATCAGGATACGTGTGGTCGCTTCGGCTTCGCTTCGACGAATAACAGGAATTATAAATTTTAAATAATTTCCTTTAATATGGATTTCCGCAAAGTAACGCCTGAAACAACCAATTATAAATATATTACAGTTTAAATATTGTTGTACTATTGCGAAAACAATTTTTGTATTTTGTAATATGTTTTTTTCTACTTTTTTTCACTTCAGCTGTGATTTGTTTTGTGCACTAATAATAAATAATGAACCATTATCCAATGTTCAGATGCCAAGCACCTTGAAAGAGTTAGCATCCTCAATAGCGACGTATGAGCGTTTAGTACGGGAGACGACGACCTTTGAAAAAACATTTCCACCAATCACCGATCAGATTAACACTTTAGGTATGTGCGAAGATATTAAACAATCCTGGAACATAAGGACCCATCTCTGTCGAAATGTTTTGTTTGTTTTTGTTTTTTTCTTCAAATGGGCTTCAATAGAGCGCTTTTACCCGTCAATACACATATAAATATAAATGAAATAAATTTATTAATTTAATAATTATCAATTTGATTTAGCTGCTGTACACTGGCATTGTCCACTTACATACTAATGTCATAATAATATATAACAAATCTGCTATGATGTAGAAGAATAGCTGCTGTATAGGGGCATTGTCATCCTATTGTATACCTAAGGGTAAACATAAAATGACATAGATTACGTCCAATGAACACTTAATATGTAATTTCTTTGTCAATAGTAAAATTCGAAGTTGAAATAAGTCCAGAAATGGCAGCACGTCACGAAAACATACCAGTTGTGTGGGCCGAATACCTGAATCTTCTAGAAGAAGCTAAGAAAATTCTGGAACAAAATAAAGACAAATTTAAAACTGAATTACTTGAACAGGCTGAGGTAATGTCTTAACTATATTAACGCCTTCCTGCAGTAAAATTGTAATAAATACAATCAAAAAACAAGAACTTAGTGAGTTTTAAATTTGAATTAATCTAATAGGAATTTAAAGAAGCCGCGAAACAATTAGTTGATACATTCTTTGAGACTGCACCAATAAGTAAAGAAATTAGTGCTAAAGATGCGATGTCGCAGTTGCAAGCGTTCCGAGAACAATTGAAAGCTCTCCGAGAGCAGGAAGCTGCCATACGTGATGGACTCGCTGTGTTTAATTTGACGTAATTTTTCCACTATTTAATCATCACATTACATTGTATAGTTTATTCCTCATGTTCATTTGTAGTTGAAATGTAATGAGTATAATGAGTGTAATGAGTTCGGAAAGGCGTATGGCCACAAGAAACTCGTCAATCATAGCCTGTACATAAAATAATAATAATAAAAAAAACTGATTTTTAACTCAGAAAAAAAAAGTAAATAACAATTTATAAATCAGATTACACAGTGGTTACAATAAATGTCAAATTAATAACATATATGTATATAAAATACATGTATATGTCCTATAATATGTATATAAAATATATAAAAAATAAAATATATAGCTACCTATACAACATTAAATACAGTCAGTAATCATTACAATCCTAAAATCATTAGCTGTTCTAAGTGCAAGTAATATGCCTGCATAGAAATGTTATCTATCCAGGACTCCAGTAAATCTGGACCTCCAGCGTATGGAAAAGGAATTGGAGAAGTTGGAGGAAGTATGGGGCCTGGTGCTGCAATGGGAAGAGTCGTGGGAGAGATATCGCGCTCAGACGTTTTGGGAGATGGAAAGCGATGAACTGGAAGACAATGTTATGTTCCTTTTTAGGTAATAGGTGGATTTGTATATTTAAGTTAAAATTTATTATACTATACTTTGAAATTGAAGAAAATTTTATTAGTCAACAAGGTGATAGTAGGCCCTGTAAAAGCAAATATTCCAGTATTTTGTCATTGTTGTATGTAAAATTGAGCATAGAATCTGTTTAATATGTACAAGCGGCAATCTTCAAATGGATACGATTGGACTTTGAACTGGAAGAAGCAATCATTAGAAAGGGATAACTATATTTTTATCGTGTTGAAGTTGAGGCACGTGTGAAAGGGATACAGATATCTACTTTGCCGTTCACGATACCGCGATCGTTTCTCTTTCTATCGCTTTTATACCTACAAAAACTGTATCCATTTGAAAATCGCCGTGTACCTACGCATTGATCACAAATATTTGACGTTTGTTTTTTTTTAAATATTTTCTCAGGAACTTCAATCGTCTTTCGCGTCAACTGAAAGACAAGAATTGGGATATAATTGACCACACACGTGTTAAAGTCGACGCATTTCGACGTACACTGCCTCTTATAACAGACCTTAAGAATCCTAACATTAAAGAAAGACACTGGGATAGGATCAGAGAATTGGTCCAAGTGTAAGCTGTTTTGCGTTCTTATTTTAAAATTTGAATTCCTAGCTTAGCATATGACCACACTCTGCCTGATGTTAAGCTAGAATGTGGTCCATGAAAAGAGGCAAATGTTACCAGATGTCTGCGCGCAATGATACCCTCGCTATGCCGGCTTGAGGAGACCAATGTGCCAGGTCCAGGTTGACTAAGCAATTCCTGAAACGCGACTAGGGTGGTTCAACAAACAATTCTAAATTCAAATTTCACTCAACAGAGATTTCGATCAACACGCCGATGACTTCAAGTTAGATTTAATAATGAGACTGAATTTCCAAGCGTACGCTGAAGAAATAGCTGAGATATCGAACGCGGCAACAATGGAGGCTAATATTGAGAACGGTTTGAGAACCATTGAGGAGGTCTGGAAGAATACCACGTATGAATTACAACAGCACAAGGGTGATATGTATAAAATTAAAGGTGTTGATGACGTCACTCAGGTAATTTTACAATTTAAGAGAAAATGAATTTTTTACCATCGTACTAATTTCAACGATAGAAAACAATTACTTTTAAAGGAAATTATTCTGCTTCTAATTCCCACTACATTAGGTCGATGAAGGAAAGTAACCTCCACCAACACTCAATAACTTGTCTTGACGCGTTTCGCTACTTCACGTGGCATCATCAGGATACGTGTGGTCGCTTCGGCTTCGCTTCGACGAATAGCAGGAATTATATGCAAAATAATTACCTTTAATATGGATTTCCGCAAAGTAACGCCTGAAACAACCAATTAAATTAATTTAATGTCATAGTAATTTAATATATAATTTATAATGGAATTGTATCTTAAATATAAATAAGTAAATAATATTCCAGCAGAAGAAGATATAGGTTCGGCTAGGATGATATCCATTGTGTCCATACTACGAACGATTATACCACCTTTACTTACCAAATCACCTCTTTCCCCTTTCCCTTTACCTCTCCCCTTTGCAATTGATTAATTTCAACCAAGGTTGATATTCTCTACCTACCCACACTAATTGTATTTATGGGATATCATTCACCATATCGATTTAAATTAAGAGGAAAGTGACTATTACGAAGAGTGAGTATTTTTTTACAGTTTCTGGAAGATCATCAGGTACAACTATCATCGATGAAGTCAACAAAATACGTGGAGCCCTTCATCAAACAAGTGGACTACTGGGAGAAGTCTCTTGGATATGTGGCTGAATGTATTGAGGTGATCTTCTATTTTCTGGTACACGTGTTTTATTTTTAATTGCAAATAGTAATGTACATTTTGTCCAACAGATGGCGCTGCAAGTTCAACGTAGATACTTATATTTGGAAAGTATATTTTCTGGTGAGGATATACGAAAGCAGTTGCCTGAAGAGATGAAGATATTTGAGAAAATTAGCACAGATTGGACTGACATTACTTATAAGTCTGTTTTTTTTAACATTAGTTAAAGTGTTTACATACAAAGTACTAAGAAAACCATTCATCTTGCAGTATGTACGTAGCCCCAAATGCAGTGCAGGCATGTTTGTACAAGCCGTCGCCGTTGCTTTTCAATCAGCTCAACGACATGCTGGACAAGCTTGACGGAATCTTAAGGCAGCTCGAAGTATACCTTGAAACTAAGAGACAGCTGTTTCCCAGGTAAACCTAATTTGGTCTGACCTTGGAGTTGGAAAATAAATTATTAATGAATCATGTATTATTACAGATTTTATTTCATATCGAATGATGATTTGCTGGAGATCTTAGCAAATTCTAACAGACCGCATTTGGTTCAAGTGCATTTGAAGAAGTTATTTGAAAATGTCAATAAAATTCGAATTGATAAGGTAAAAAAAAAAATATCAAATTATATTGACCTGTAGATGACTTCCATACTCCAATATCCTGACTTGCAGAACGCAATGGGCATGCCAATAGCAAAGGCGATGATATCGGAAGACGGTGAATGTATTGAATGGAAGCAAGCCCTACTTCTGGATGGACCAGCGGAGTTTTGGCTCAACGGCATTGAGAGGTTTATGAGGGTTCAGTTAAGGGAGGTAAGGCTGACGTTAGTAAAATTGTCAAACAAAAGACAATACAAAATACAGAATGCTATTTTCAGCAATTAATTCTGACACGTCAAGCTCTACATAAGTGTAAATATCAACGCGAGCAATGGATTAACGATTGGCCGGGACAACTAACTATTACTTGTGGAAAGGTATGAAAGAAAAAACTAAGATTTAACCACTATACATTTGTCTTCTATGGATTTCTCGTTATCGGGGTACTTCTACTTCCTTATAGTCTATGTTATCAACTAAATAGGCGGGATTATATACAAAATAACATTCAAATTGGTTTAACTGATTAGTATCGATCCATTTTAAATTTATATTCCTAATAGAGTAAAATTGGTATGTAAGAGTAAATTGAAATTTGTCAAATGAATATAGATTCAATGGACATCAGATTGCACAAGGACTCTATGCAGATGTGAGATAATGAAGGAGAAGAAGCCGTTGAAGAAACTGAGAAAGAAGCAGAACATAATTCTGAATACGTTGCAGAACATGAGTAGAAAGGAAATACCTAAAATTCTGCGGTGTAAAGTCAATGCTTTGTGTGTTATTGAGATACATTCTAGGGATACCGTTGATCGCATGTACAAGATGGGTTAGTTGATGCTGTTATTGTTGGTTATTATTTATTTATAAAGCCTACCTACAAAATTACATTATGACTATATATTGTAAAAAGAACTACTATTATATAAACTAAATAAAATTTTAACTATAGGATAGGACGGCATGCTCAAGTTGATAAAGGGATAGATAACACTTCTAATAAAATTATAGGAACTACATGCTAATGCTAAGAGTAGTTTAGTGAAAAACAGATTTCTCTAGTTAAGCGGTTAAGTTCCTTAAAAGTCAATATTTTCAGGCTGTATGAACGTACAAGCCTTTGAATGGTTTTCCCAGTTGAAGTTCTATTGGGACCGTGAAAAGGAGGATTGCTTGGTACGACAAACGAATACGCTGTCTTCCTACACGTATGAGTACATTGGTAACTCTGGAAGATTGGTTATAACACCACTGACTGACAGGTTTGTTTGGTAACTTCTGGAATTTTGAGTTTTGAGATGTCAGCTAACGCTTCGTATTCTAGATGTTACATTACACTGACTACTGCCTTGCATTTGTTCCGCGGGGGAAGTCCCCAAGGACCAGCTGGTACGGGAAAAACTGAGACCACTAAGGATCTTGGAAGGGCTTTGGCAAGATGGACTGTAGTCACAAACTGTTCAGATGGTCTCGATTATAAATCTATGGCTAAGTGCTTTGCAGGTATTTATATTTCCATTTTACGTCTTGGTGCATTTATCAATTTCTTAGTATACCATCTTATGTTTAAGCAGGTGTACTTTTATCTTGGTTTCTTTTTGTTATTCCGTTTCAGGCATAGCTCAAAGTGGATGCTGGGGTTGTTTTGATGAATTTAATAGAATCAATATAGAGGTATTGTCAGTGGTGGCGCAACAGATTTTGGCTGTTCTTCTGGCACTCTCGTTGTTCCAAAGAAGATTCGTGTTTGAGGGTGCAGATATCAAACTAGATCCCAATTGTGGTATTTTTATTACCATGAACCCAGGGTTAGTTTTACTTCTTCTAGCGTCTACTATTTAAAGGCGAACTGATGATGTAGTAGCTAGTAGAAGTTTGCATTGCAGTAGATGGTGTTGCTGACTCCTGCTCCATAAACTTCGTAGAATTACACTAATTAAATATTAATTTAAAATTTTAGTTACGCCGGACGTACAGAGTTGCCAGATAATTTGAAATCTATGTTTAGACCAATTGCTATGTGTGTGCCGGACTCGCTTATTATTGCTGAAAATACGCTGTTTTCTGATGGCTTCACTGCTTACAAAGTCAATGCTAAAAAGGTACTAGTAGATACGTCTTTCCGGATCAGCTTGGAAGTAGCTGGGATAACGAGAGGAGTGTGCCCTGTTAATTTGGACAGAGCACATTCGTCTCCTTAAGCCGGCATAGTGGGGTCGACTGTTGCACGCGGACATCTGTCTGTGGTAATAGTCATCTATGCTCATGGACTGAAATCTAGCTTAACTTCAGGCGGAGTGTGATCATATGCTGGGCTGTCAATAATAGAAAAAGATACTAGTATTTTAGAAGTAGAAATCATTGCTTCAATTCCCTGTCAAACACAAATTCAAATGTAAAGAAACTAAAATTCTATGAGGGTTGAATTCGTTTCCAGGTCTTCACACTCTACCAGCTGGCAATGCAGCAGTTATCGAAACAAGACCACTATGATTTTGGTCTGAGATCGATGGTTGCGTTGTTGAGATATGCTGGTGTTAAAAGAAGACAACATCCGCATTTGCCTGAACAAGAGGTGATGTTATAGCTTCTCTGCTAGAAGATAGGTCAGCTGGTAGAAGATAACCAATATTTGTTTTAGATGGTGATTCTCGCGATGCGTGACATGAACGTGGCTAGGCTGACTGCTAAAGATGTACCTTTGTTTGATGGGATCATTCAGGTCAGTTGCAAAAATCGTAAAAGGATATTTAGTTTCGATTCGAAGTTATTTTTATTTTCAGGATATATTCCCTGAAGTGATCGTCCCAATTCTGGATTACGATATGTTAGAGTCGGCCATAACAGCTGAAATGAGGATTGCTAATTTGCAACCTACGAAGGCTGCTTTGCATAAAGTTATCCAGACATATGAGACTAAGGTAAGTGTTTTAGGTTCACATGGCGAAGGTTACGATACATCGGGTTAGAATAATAAAGCAAACACAATAAGTAGACGCTTAAGGTTTTATTAAATAGAAACTCCTTTGAACAAGATGGGGCACTTTGAACAAGATGGGGCATGGGAATATCCCACATTTCAGAAAGCTGGTAAAAACAATTTGCCAGAAATATTGTAGATGCTGTTATCATAAATTAATATACTCAAGACAAAATTGATTTCTGGTCGGGACCACTAGTAGACGACGTCATTGCGATTTTTTTTTAAATGTAAGAGGCTACCTTGCTCCACCCTGTATTAAGGGTTGTTAATGACATCATGCGGAGTGCATAGTATAGTTGAAAAACACGTGACTGTACTTTTCTTGATATATGTATTATAACATGTTTGTTTTTGTTTTTTTTTTTACTTTTAGTAAATTGGCTCCAATAGAGCGCTTTTACTCGTCAATACAAATATAAATGAAATAAATTTAATAATTATTAATTTGATTTAGCTGCTGTATACTGGCATCGTCCACTTACATACTAATGTCATAATAATATATAATAAATCTACTATGATGTAGAAGAATAGCTGCTGTATAGGGGCATTGTCATCCTATTGTATGCCTAAGAGTAAACATAAAATGACATAGATTATGTCCAAGCTTTTTTATCAGTAAGATATTCATCTAACGTGTAATATGATTTTCTTGAACTGATAAAGAGCGAGGCTACTAATATCATCGGGCAGTTTGTTATATGACTTTATGCCAGCCCCAATGAAACAGCGACTCGTTTTACGGAGACGGAAATTAGGAATGTGCATATAATGTGAGCTGCATAATTTATTATCTATCCGCAGAATTCCCGCCATTCTTCGATTTTACTGGGCGATACCAACACAGCGAAATCTGTCTCGTGGAGGATGTTGGCTGCAACACTGAGTAGGCTGCATAGGGAGAAAGTGCCTAATTTTGAAAATGTACAAATTTATCCCATTAATCCTAAGGTAATGTAATGAAAACTCATACAAATGCAGAAGAATTTAATAATAATAATAATAATAGTTGGTCGCGCCGTTTGATAAGTTTGAATTTAAATCTATATGTCAAATAACACACTCATACACATACCCACCTGCACCACTCACAAACTCCCACGTACGCATACACTACCCTCTATCTCCTCTACTTTCCGCGTCCTTTCCTGAAGCCTATCAGTCAGCTGAAGAGTTAGTTGAAAACGGATACACGCCACCACCCTCGAAAAGTCAAAACCTCGTAATCTGTCGTGTCGAAAGTGTTTGAAGATAGTGTAAACCAACGCAATATACAGTCCACTTCAAAATCCGAGGAGATCAGCGAGCTACATCACCATCAGGTTTGGCTGATTTTCTTTACACCTCCTTACCGCATAAACCGCCGCAACAATAGTAACACTTTATTGCACAAAATAATACATATAAATACAGAAGAATAGAAAGAACAAAAGGCGGCCTTATCACTAAGCAGTGATCTCTACCAGGCAACCACCCTTAGGGGAGTAGATCAAAAAGAAATAGTAGGGTGCAAAAAAAAATAAAAATAAATAAAATTACTTATACAAATGACAATAATAAAGATATAAATAACACTAAACATATATACACTACTACCAAAATAATAAAGTATCTAGAGTAAATATCAGAAAGACAGTTATTAATTCTTCTTTTATGTTTTTTCTTCTATTCACAGGCTTTGACTCTGGGAGAATTATACGGAGAATATAATTTGGCTACTGGAGAATGGAAGGATGGTGTATTATCGTCTATCATGAGAAATACATGTCAAGGTAGGATTTTGTAGGTATATAAGCGATAGAAAGAGAAACGATCGCGGTGACGTGAACGGTAAAGGAGATATCTGCATCCCTTTCACACATGCCTCATCTTCAACACGATAGGAATATAGTTATTCCTTTCTAATGATTGTTTCTTCCAATCCAAAGTCCAATTGAAGATTTGATCCATTTGAAGATTGTCTTTTGTACTGTCATTTCTATAATTTATAATGAAAGCAAATCCATTTTATAGTACCTAATTTGAATCCAGACTACACTAGTGGATTTTAAAAGCAAATGAATGAAATAAAATAAATTATATAAACTAATTTAAAAACTGTCTGTAAGTCTCTACTAATATTATAAATGTGAATATGAGCTTGTTTGTTACGTTTTCACGCAACAACTACTTAACCAATCATCATGAAACTTTGTACACATATTTTTGGAGGTACTAGAAGTAATATAGGATTCTTTTTATTTAAAAAAATAATTATTATTTTTTATTATAGTTTCCAATTGACTATAGTTTCAGCTGTTTGGGTTTTTTCTATATTTATTTATATTTCCGTCTGTCATTTTTATATATGCAGTATAAAACTGTTTAAATTTTTGAGGTTAGATGCCACTTTATTACAGAAGTGTGATAGGCATTGTCTTTTGACTGAAATATGAAACATCTTTAAACTTCATAATACTTTATATCTTCATAATTACGCAGACGAAGTCGGGGGCAACAGCTAGTACAAAATAAAAGTACTAAATAAACTAATGGATTTATGGACTAAAATAAGCGTAAAGTGTTTTAAATTATTTATGTCATGGTGTGTCACAAATCACAATATTTTGCAGATGAATCACCAGATCTAAAATGGATAATATTCGATGGACCAGTTGATGCTATATGGATAGAAAACCTTAATTCTGTTATGGACGATAATAAACTTCTTACGCTGGTTAACAGTGAACGTATCTCTATGCCCGCACAGGTATTTCAGTGGGTTTATCACGAATTTAGTCTGGCTTTCGAGTCGAGCTGTCACAAGTAAAACGAATCCGTTAGCAATCATCATGAATCATGAATTTTACTAACGACTAACGAGCACCAGCAATCTATCAAATGAACGAAAGATCGAGACGTTCGAAAATTAACAAAAAGTATCTAAAATATTGTAGTTCCAAATTCGCACGTGGTGGCGCTGCTCAAATTTCCATACAAATCGCTTGAAGCGAACTCGGTTCGAAAGCCAGACTAAAATTCGTGATAAACCCACAGAATTACACTATTATTAGTGCGACATCTAGTGGTAAATATTGGAACTATTAGAATTGTCACTGAAATATATAGGTAGCATATATTTGATCATGTTTACATTATATTGTAAAATCCCAAGTTATAACACTACCATACGCCTCCCAATGTTAGGTTAGATTTCTAGATTTCTAGAAATTTTAAATTGTTTTTATTACATAAATCCATAGGTATCACTTCTAATAGAAACGCTAGACTTGGCAGTGGCCTCTCCGGCGACTGTATCACGCAATGGTATGGTCTACAATGATTATATTGACTGGGGTTGGTGGCCGTTCGTCAACTCGTGGCTGGATACAGTACCAGATGCTCAATATAGAGATATGGTTAGTTAAGTTTTTTCTTTTCTCTAATATTATTATTATTATTTCTCTAATATTATATATAATTATATATTTTACACTATGAATGAAGCTGCAAATGACAGTCTGTGAAACCTGTGGGCTTATCACGAATTTAGTCTGGCTTTCGAATCCAGCTGTCACAAGTAAAACGGATCCGTTAGCAATCAGAATCATGACTTTTTACTAACGACTAACGAGCACCAGCAATCTATCAAATGAACGAAAGATCGAGACGTTCGAAAATTAACAAAAAGTGTCTAAAAAGTTGTAGTTCCAAATCCGCACGCGGTGGCGCTGCTCAAGTTTCCATACAAATCGCTTGAAGCGAACTCGGTTCGAAAGCCAGACTAAAATTCGTGATAAGCCCACTGATTGTATCTAGTAGTTAATATTTGTTGTTGGAGTAGAGGGCGCCGTCGTCGTTGCTGCATATTGTTGTATTGATAAATATAGTTATATTTTGACAAGTCCAAGTTCCAATACGAACCTACGGATGACGGATTAGAAATAGAAATAGAAATATATATATAAAAACTCTAATATAATTTTTTTTTACGTAGCTCCGACGCCACTTTCAAAATATTCTAACACCAGTTCTAGAATTGAAACGTTTGCATTTGGTAGAAGGTCAAAGCGTGCGTGGTCAGGAGTTGACAGGTGTACGGTCTTTGTGTCGTTTGTTAGGATTGTCACCACCACCAGCGCCACCTGGACCTGAAGAGGAAGATAATGAGGGATTTTCCAAAATGAGATTTTTGTTTGCGTAAGTTTCTCCTCATCATGGTGATATTACTGATATTATAAATTCCAGTCTTTGCGCAGATTACTTTCGTCAGTGGAACAGACTGCCTCTTGTATAAACACTAAACAGTTTGAAAAACAATCTCCATAAGCACTTCCTACATAAACAGAATAACAAGATCCTCTGACATAATTATTTAGTATATTTTATATTATTATATTATATTTATTGGTGTAATTCAGCGGTTCTCAAACTTTTTTGGCGAAGAAAAAAGCCTTAATATAATTATAAAAAACTGATTTATATGTATTTATGAATAATCATATTGCAATGTAATATTACTTCATATTTAGTTGGAATATTTAGATGTAACCTTATAATCTCCCTTTGGTAGGTATTTTTTGCAGTATTTTAGCCCTAGGGTTCCGCGGAACACACTTTGAGAATGGCTGGTGTAATTATTTATTAATAATTCAAATTATTTTGTATTTATTTTATTTTTCTGTACTATTAACATCACCGCTCACATCTCCCAAAGGTTAACTGACAGAAAATGCCTAAAGGCATTAAGTTCGCTTTTGTGATTTTTGGTATACCTAATAAAAAAAAAATTATTATTGTTATAAATGTGAATTTATTTGTCTTTCTGGTTACATGGGTAAACTCTTCCATCATTACAGCCTGATCTGGTCTGTATGCGCAACGCTTGAAGACGAGTCACGCAGGAAACTGGATAACTGGATACGAGAACATGAAGGAATATTCCCTTTGAAAGATACTGTTTACGATTATTATGTCGATGAGAAACTTCGACAATTTAAATCTTGGGAGGAGAAATTGCCTTCTAATTGGCGGTTTAGTGCCAGGTTTGTTATATGCCTTTGTTCTGAAGACTTATTCTTCTTTTATTAGTGGCCTTAGAAGAATAATTCTGCCAATGTCGTGTATTCGGGTAAGAATCCAACAAGAAATTGTAAATAATACATTCGTAAACCATATCAAAAAACATTCTGAAATCAAAAGCTATTTAGATAAGAATATAAAGTATATTGAAGGATCACAAGGAGAAAGCCAAACCATAAGCTTAGTGAAAAATTTAATTCTTTTAACACTAGAAAGACCAACGCCGTCAATTTGACGGCACGGCGATTTCATTCTTAAATATTTTACAAACTATGTTTTTGTTTCTTTTCGTATTTTACTACTTTTCCTAATTTGTTATTGTCAGCTTAAATCCATATAAAAAACTATTATTATATTTGTGGTATATGAGATTTCTTTACAAATACCTATTAAGACCGCACGCCGTCAATGTGACGGCAGCGATATTCTTGTAGTAAACAAAGGGACTTTTGTTTTATTTATTTGAATTTTGAGTTGTTATTGTTTGGCTTGTTTACATTACACTTAGTAGACGTTGGTTTCGTTTAGTGGGCAGTCGGGATTTGTTTTTTTTTTATAATATAAAAATGTGTCGCAGTCTCAATAGTTCCCAAATAGAACAAGAACTGTCGCTATATCGTGACATACAACAAGATGTGTCAGGTGATGAAAGTGGTGACGATCTATCAGACAATCTTTGTGAAAATTGTTATGAAGAATTTCAGCCGGAGCAGGTCACTTCATCTGAAGACTACGAAGCAGATTCCTCTGCTCAGATAACAGTATTATTGTAAATTCGTGCAGAGGACGCATGGTATCTCGTAGATCAATTAGCGGCGGGCGAACAGGACGCGGTGGATGTTCCAGAGACCAATACATCCCTTACTGTCTATCAATGAAAACCAGGAAAAAATGTTATTATTTTGAGTACTTTGCACCCAAACGTTAACATAGGTATTGATCAAAAAAACTTGGCCGTTCATGTTTTTTACAATATCCTTGATTTAGCAGCTATAAACTCATGGATTCTGTACCGAAAAGTCACAGGAATAAATATTTCTTGGCATGATTTTATCCTTCAACTACGAACGACCTGTTTGAAAAAAGAACTACTTCAGCTATGACTCAAAGACAAGAAAGTAATTCTGAAACAAATGAACAATGTACTACAAACAATAAGAGGTGGCAATATCAGGTCAATCGTAATTGTAAAACGGATAAAAACTGCACAATCTGTAAAAAAAACTG
>JAPWLS010001671.1:0-57748 GCA_028551675.1 Tineola bisselliella
TATTGCGTGAACACTATCTCTCACTGTAGAACTGTCTGTGTTATTATTGTCACTTTTTTACTTTATTTATTTATTATTATTATTATTTAATTATATATTTATTCTTACTTTTAGTATATTATATATATAGTATATATATAGTATTTATGTATATTTTTATTATTCATTGGCATATATTATTATATTTTGTTTTTTTGCACCCTTAACCCTAATTAAATTCTCGATTTACTACCTAAAGGTTGGTTGCCTGGTAGAGATCACTACTCAGTGATAAGGCCGCCTATTGTTTTTTTATTTTATTTTATAATGTTTTTTTATTTTATTATTCTATAATGTGTGCAATAAAGGTGAATACGAGTTTATACATAATGTAATTAAATTGATTATTTGCTCAAAGAATGTTGTTTAAAATAAAAGCAACTTAAAAAGAACAATTCGATGTGCCAGTCTATTATTGAGGGTAGTTTTGTAAATATTTAGAAATATTCTAGAGCAGGCTTTCTGAGGCTGTGGGTTTCGTAGCAAAATTCTGGAGTCGCGACAGATTTTAATGTCAAAAATATTCGAGTGAACTTAGTCGGTCAGAATTCCCTTTTATTTGTGTTATTTTGATGAAAAAAGGGCATATAATTTTTGTAACTATTGTAACAATTTTACAACATTTTTTTACAATTTTAATTTTAATTTTAGAATTCTAAAACTATATATTTTCATATGTATATTATTACCTAATAAATAA
This sequence comes from Tineola bisselliella, assembly GCA_028551675.1. Lineage (NCBI taxonomy): Eukaryota > Metazoa > Arthropoda > Insecta > Lepidoptera > Tineidae > Tineola > Tineola bisselliella. Next base: position 740 of record JAPWLS010001671.1, read on the forward strand.
ATCATTATAAATATTTATTTATCATTCTTTTATATTTATATGGGGTAGCTAGGAAACTCGCAATCATAAATGGGGTCGTGAAAGAAAAAAATGTGAGCCGTCACGGGACGCCTGGCAGATGTGAAACATCGAGTTTATTCAAGTCATATGCGTAAAAGACAAGATTACAACAGGAACTAATTATTGCTTAATGAAAAAATTAAATACTATGATTTTTTTTACAGAAAATGATGACTATTTATTTAAGAAACATTTATTTATATTAAATACAAAAATTAAAAATTCGAAAAGTTCTTAAATGATATAGATTTCAGAAATAACTCGATAAAATAAACTCGTCGCCACGGCAAGCGTCGCCACACTGCACACTCTACTATATATAGACTGTATATATACTTTAGTATAGCGTGGCGACCCGTCGCCACGGCAAGCGTCGCCACGCCAACGATCCGGTTTATACCCGCGCCAATAGATGTTTCACATCAAAAAGTTTAAGAAGCCCTGTTCTAGAGTAAAGTTTTAGTAATTGATTACTCTTTTAATGTGAGGGACGCTCACTGCTTTTGCCTGCTTTAGCTTTAAACCACTAATTTCTGTTTTGCACATGCTTGTTTTTTTGTCTAACTTTATGTTCGATGCTCTGTAGTTCGGAATTGGTGGGAGCTTTGATCGTCCTAACTGATGCCTGTATAGTTATAGTTTATTAAGGCCCCTATTTAGAAACGATACTCGAGCGATAATCTCTACTCGAGACGAGATTTTAGTGGTGTCGCGCTTGAGGATAAATTCTCAGATCAGATTTAACGTTTATTGTGAAACGTCTCTTAGCATAATATTTTAAGTAATAAATAAACTGAAAAATAATCTCGCTGAAATATATAAACCTCCTTTAAAACAGTGTCTCGACATAATTATTTTATTTCACATTTTAAAAACATCATCTTCAAATAGATATTTAAAAATAGAAAGAAATAATACAAATTAATGTTTAAATTGGATATTTGATATATAAGTATATGCAACATATTACTACTTTATTTTGATTACTGTCTAATGGATGTCGTGTTTAAAGATTTATTATTTATTAGTAAATAATTATTACTGCGTAAAATGGAATAAAATACACTCAAGTAATGATCACGTGAACACAAATTATACCACGCTCGAGTGTTATTTCTGAGTACGGGCCTTAATCTTTATAATGGCTCGTTTTCATTGGTCTCTTATACAATATACAAAAATTAATGACCAGTGTAAATACGTCACAATTGTAGATATGTTTCTCTTTAAGTTTAAATTTTTGATAGTAGGTTTTACTATCAAAGACCTGTGGCTTAAAAAATGACGTTGGGAATATGTTAGAAGGTTTTTTCTGTATGAAGCGTTTTGGTTTAACGTTTCGCCGAAGAAATGTACTTAACATATTAAAATAAATGTATATATTTTTGTAAATTAGTTTTTTTTTTCATCAATAAATTTTGTCTCGTAGGGAGAAATATGAGTGAAAAAAGATAAATATACAGATATATCTTACTTAACTGTTTTATTATATTGTTAAATAATTATACAATTTTCACTATAGGCATAATATTTAGGCATAATTTCTTATTAGATTTTATTAGTTAGAATCCACTTGGAGAAAAAGGTAAGTTGAGTTTTTTGCTTTTGCTTTTGCTCGCTTTTATGTCTTCATACAATATATTAATTAATACAACAAATTAATAATATATTGATAGTGACTTCTAGGGTTTACTATTGTAGTTAAAAGTTACAATTGTTACTAAAGTTTTAAAACTTAAAATTAAGGTCCGTGTTCAGAAACCACGCTCGAGGCTAGTTTGAACTGTAATTACCTGATTATTGCTCGAGTGCGTTTTATTCCATTTTATGCAGTAATAATTATTTACTAATAAATAATAAATCTTTAAACACGGCAACCATTAGACAGTAATCAAAATAAAATAGTAATATATTGCATATACTTATATATCAAATATTCAGTTTAAACATTAATTTGCATATATTTTAGTGACTATTGAATCGATTTGTTATAAATGCGTGTAACAGAACGTAATGACAGCTAGGTAACAGTAGACAGTTGCAATGGATTATTATCATTGGTCAGAAATCACGTCAACAATTTTTCAAGCCTGTGATTGGTCTATTTTGTTTTGTGAAGCTGTGTGACGTTTGAAGTTTTGAACTCTACTCATATATAAACTCGAGCATCGTTTTGGAATGCGGGCCTTAATGTTCCGAGGACTCATTTTTCTTAAATTTAATTTTGACTTAATTTCGAAAAGTAAATCCTTAGTTCAGAGAAAAAATGGTAATATGTTAACAATAATTCCTTTCTAATTACAGATTTTTGAGCGAAGATGCGGCCGGCAACATAATATTCTTTGAAGAGAAACTTTAGCATAATTAAGTTTTAGTTACCAATAAGTTATTTTAAAATTTACTTTAGGTTTTTCGTGGAGACCTCTTTTTAGTTTTCTAAATTTCAATTTAAAATATTACATACGGATTACTAATTTTTGACTTCTAATCTTAATCGCTGGAAATTTATAATTTTCGTGTTTATCTAAACAAAACGTGCCTTAACACGTTAAATTACAATATCTATATAATTTTAATTAAATATATAATTCTTAAAATTTCGTAATTAATTTGACTTTGAAACCGCGCGTCCATGGAAATGTGACAGAAAAAGAACGTCCACTGTTAATGGTTAATGTGATTCCGAGCTGAGGTCCACATCTTGGTGGAGACCAGGTCATTGGTACATATTACTCTAAAATTCACTCATTAATATGTGAAGTTGTGACGAGATGGTTGACAAGGAAGTCGGTGACTCCATCTTGGACCTTGTTACTCCAATTTCTCATCTTATAAAATAATAATTAACGGTATATTACTTTATTGTATAGTTTTGGGTCATAGCTCAGTTCCACTAAAGTCCACATCTTTTCATTTCAGTTCTGATTGGTTTTGCATACCATTAATAAGTAATTATCAAATAATTTAAGTAAATCCCTACTAATATTATAAATGTGAGTTTGTTTGTTACGTTTTCACGCAACAACTACTTAAACGATCATCATGAAACTTTGTACACATATTTTTGGAGGTACTACAAGTAACATAGGATACTTTTTATTTAAAAAATATTATTATTTTTTACTATAGTTTCCAATTGACTATAGTTTCAGCTGTTTGGAATCATATTGATTCATTTCTAATGAAATGATCTCTGATACTTGTTTAATGACTTGAATGCGAGCGAAGTCGCGGGCAAAAGCTAGTATTGACATAAAATTAATATAAAACCTTATCCGTATGTAATATTATTTTGTTACAAAAAATTTCTAACCTAACTAACTTGGGTGTAAATTTGTTTTTGTTGGCTTTTTTTCGTTTTATATTTATAATAGGTCTCTTGTATTGAACAATATTTGAAACCAGTTCTAGTCTCACTTTACAGTTTTAACAGGTTTAAGTATAAATGTATTAATGATAAATATTTAGGTTAATAAAGCGCGCATTAAGGCCCTCATTCAAAAACGGTGCTCGAGTATAGTTTGAATAATTACTCGAGTCCGGAATCTACGCTTAAGTACGTCGCTTGTTTCGAAAGTAAATGAATGTATGCTCAAGCGTGTTTCTTGTATAAACGTCAGAGATCATTGCTTGAGCATCATTTCTGAATACGGACCTAAATGACTTAAGTAATTTCTGGAATAACAAAGAACAATACAGTCTTCCCTATTTACTAAATCTAACTGAGTACCTCAATACAAACCCTAGTTTAATGTTCTAGACCAGACATTCCCAAAGTATGAATCACGAGCGAATAGTGGATCCCAAAATGTAATATGTATGTATGTGTTAAAAGAACAATCCTTCATTCATATTAGAAACGCGTTTCATTCCAATTAGAACAAATAAGACGGCATTAAATAGTTCCGCTACTCGCTACTAGGGAATCTTTGAGCATTACCAATATTTATATCCTATTTGTCTAAGACAGCCAAGATGTAGGTTTCAAGATTGGAAAAAGAAATCTCCCGAATCTCGCATATTACAAACTACATAAGCCCCAACTTCTATTCCAAATTTCCAAGGCGTTTTATTAACCAAAATAGATTTATGGTTTTCATTGTAAATTATGTAAATAGTTTTAACTCTTCTTGTAAAATAATATAAGGATTTATTTTTTTAATATATATATTTTTCTAACAAACTATTAAACACCGAAGCAAGCGGGTAGTTTAATATTACTGGATTTGAACCAATAATATAGTTAAGTAAACAACCAAACGATACATGAAAACTTTGCCTAAAAACCTAATATACAGTATCATAGAATGTATAGCCCTTTATACTTTGTCATAGAGTATCTGTAAAACAGATAGGATAATATATTTTGGTAGAATTAAGTCCCATTACTTCATTGGACTCGAAAGTAATATGTTGTTCCTTAAACATTATCTACTGAACGCAAAAACATATGTTTTACAAAAAGAAATACGCAGAAAACTCTGTACCGGCTATCCCCATGGCCACATGTGGTTGTAACCCGCAAACGCAATCGACCAATGAGCGTAATTCACTGGTATGACGTCACAGAAAGCAGGTGAAGCGCAAACGTCATGGTGTCGTGGTGTGACCATCATCGGCAGTGGGGTTAGGCGCTACAAACCTAATAAAAACTGTTTTTATTTTATTATACAATATTAATATAAAATATAATAATACATATAATTAATAATAATAAGAAATAAAACAATACAATAATAAAAACAAATTATTTATTTATTTATTAATAATTCCCAATTACCTTATTAACAATAAATATAACAAAGACAATGTACAATCAATAAATATATATTATAGTATATGTATAAATCTCACATTAGTTTAAAATACATACGACTTGCAATCACGTATTTTTAATCCGACGATTCGAAGGCTTTGCAGCTGTCGTGATTCTGTACAATATTATCGAATCGATTGTGTTTAGCAGTCTCAGCGCAATAATAAGTCGTAAAGTCTTTTTAAGTCATAATTTCTAACCCACCCTCAAATAAAATTCATTAGGATACAATTGGCATTACTTATAAAATATATATAAATATATACTATTATAAATTACACTTGACACCTTTTACTAATTTACTTCTGTACTGCCAGATTTCCTGAAAACAAAATATTACAAAAATTAGTCTATACACAATCCCATGTAAAATGAAACAATAAGAAAAACCACTAAAACACTTCAAACTCGAGTCCTGAAAGAACAGAAACTAGGTACAGTCGACAATCTTCAAATGGATACAGATTGGACTTTGGACTGGAAGAAACAATCATTAGAAAGGGATAACTATATTTTTATCATGTGTGAAAGGGATGCAGTGGGCTTATCACGAATTTTAGTCTGGCTTTCGAACCGAGTTTGCTTCAAGCGATTTGTATGGAAATTTGAGCAGCGCCACCGCGTGCGGATTTGGAACTACAATATTTTAGATCCTTTTTGTTAATTTTCGAACGTCTCGATCTTTCGTTCATTTGATAGATTGCTGGTGCTCGTTAGTCGTTACTAAAAATTCATGATCCCGATTGCTAACGGATTCGTTTTATTTGTGACAGCTCGATTCGAAAGCCAGACTAAATTCGTGATAAGCCCACTGATATCTCCTTTGCCCGTCACGACACAGCGATCGTTTCTCTTTCTATAGCTTATATACCTACAAAAACTGTATCCATTTGAAAATCGCCGTGTGTTCTACCACCACTTGTGAAGTGACCTGGTCGAGTTTCAGGTACAGCTTGTTTTAGTTTCAGGTTATATACTTACTGTAAATGTTAGAGGAAATCCTTTTTTACTGGCGAGTTCTCTAACTTCGTTCGCGATCGTCTCCTGAGTGGTGCCTTCCACGTCGATGTAGTAACACTCACTTGCTGCGTAATGACACGATATCGCTTTCCTGTAACCCTGAACACAAAACAGAGCCTCTTTAAGGCTTGCATACAACAAGTAACTTTACAAATGTATTTAAGTGTTGCCATATACAAAAAAAAAAGTCTATGGTAATCTGTCAAGAAGAGACGAGTCGAAGCCCAGTCAACTTTGGGAACAACTGACTTAGTATATGTTTCCCTTTAAATATTCAAGACAATAAATGCATATAATTGGTTGTTTCAGGCGTTACTTTGCGGAAATCCATATTAAAGGAAATAATTTAAAATTATTTGCTTATAATGCCCGCTACAACATTCAATAACTTGTCTCGACGCGTTTCGCCACTTCACGTGGCATCATCAGGATACGTGAAGTGGCGAAACGCGTCGAGACAAGTTATTGAATGTTGTGGCGGGAATTATAAGCAAAATAATTTCCTACAATAAATGCAGACTAAGCCGACTTGATTGATCATTTTAATCAGCCACGTCAGAATAATTGATTAGTCTTAAATAACTTCTGACATCGTTGAGTAGAATATTCCAGAAGGGATACCTTACCTTAGTCACATTAGGTCCAGACCCATGCACCAGCAGCGGATGAAACAACACAGTGTCTCCGGCTGACATCTCCACATAGACACGGTCAGCTTCCTTGGACACGCTTCCCTCATTCACGATGCCATGATACATTTTATTAATGACGCCATCCTGTGGACAAACACATTGTCATCACTTCGGTACACTAATTCGAATATATTGCAGCTTTTCAATCTTACTGTCTCTCTAAATCTGACATTTAAGTCATTAAATAAGTATCAGAGATCACACTAACTAATACTAAACTAACTATATTTAAAAAAAAAAAGTGAGTCGTCACGGGACATCGAGTTTATTCAAGTCATATGCGTAAAAGACAAGATTACAACAGGAACTAATTATTGCTTAATGAAAAAATTAAATACTATGATTTTTTTACAGAAAATGATGACTATTTATTTAAGAAACATTTATTTATATTAAATACAAAAATTAAAAATTCGAAAACTTCTTAAATGATATAGATTTCAGAAATAACTCGATAAAATAAACTCGTCGCCACGACAAGCGTCGCCACATTGTACACTCTACTATATATAGACTGTATATATACTTTAGTATAGCGTGGCGACTCTTCGCCACGGCAAGTGTCGCCACGCTAACGATCCGGTTTATACCCGCGCCAATAGATGTTTCACATAAAAAAAGAAGTATCCCATGTTACCTGTAGTACCTTCAAAAATATGTGTACAAAGTTTAATGATGATCGGTTAAGTACCTGAGCTGGTGGATACCCGTGCTCATAGAGTATCTGCTTCTTGTGTGACTCTGGTATCACGAAGAGGCACCCGTTGTCCCTGTGCACGTGGTCGATGGCCGTCCAAGCCGCTATTATTTTGTCCACAGGACGGAACGGGAAGTAATGGAGGTCCTGGAATATTCTTCAACTATTTAACTATACAGACTCCATTGAAGGCAGGATTATCAATCTTTTGATATTATTGTCTATGTATTTACTCTTAAGTCTGACATTTCGAAACGTCCCCCCCCAAACCCCTTCCAAAGACGGTATTTTTGTTTACTATGGGCACCACATCACAGTACATACTCAAAAGCAAATCAAATTATATGTATGTGTATACAGTATATATTATATGCAAGCAAATAAATATATGTTAAAATATATGAACAATATAACAGAAAAAAAAAGAACACGAGTGAAACTCTTGTCTATTTCTGACTATTGGGAATTGCGAATTTTATCTTTTATTTCTAACAGTCCTTGCGCCCCTCTCAGAAAAATATCCTGGGTCCGCCCTTGTTTGCAGACATTAAAAATAAACTTAATAAATGCTATTTTTCTTTAACTACAAAGATTATTATAGTGCCATCTATCCGTATCTTCGGTTTTATTTTTTAGTTCAAATATTAACCACTAGATGTCGCAACTATGAGTTTATTATTAGCTCAGCCTGCCACTTGAATTTTAATTATTACTAGCTTTTACCCGCATTTAAGTCATTAAATAAGTATCAGAGATCATTTCAATAGAAATGAATCAATATGATTCCAAACAGCTGAGACAATAGTCAACTGGACACTATAGTAAAATATAAATTTTTTTAAATAAAAAGTATCCTATGTCCCTTTTAATACCTCCAAAAATATGTGTACAAAGTTTCATGATGATCGGTTAAGTAGGTAGTTGTGTGAAAACGTAACAAACTCCCATACTAATTTATAAAATTAGTTAACTTTTATAATTATCTCAAAGTGCAGTTTTCTTTTCCATTGTAATTCTTTTAAAATCAAAAACATGCGCGTGAGTAGCTGAAAAGACCTTCTTTCAGCCTCATACCTGATGCGAAGGATGCCTGCCAGTGCCAGGTGGTTTGTTGATCAGCATGCTGTGAACAGCGGTTATGTTTTCACTGTCAATGAGCTGCGACAGAACATGCAGCAGCCTCGGGTTTTCAAAGTAAATCGGAAATATATCATCGTAAAGTATATCTTGAATCTGTAAGAGATATACACCGACATGTAACATATATACATACAGGTGAATCGACAGAACTTTGGGAACCGAAAATGGGGTATTTTTATTTAGTAATTGGGCTCCAATAGAGCACTTTTACTGCCATTACTTCCCACTGTCTCATTTTTAGGACACTATATTCAAATATTTTTTTAACCTATTAAGAGTTTTATTTTTTATTGTATCTGATGAAATTCGTATTTTTATACTATTTTTCTGATGAAATAATTTTTTTCCACTGAGAAAAATATCTATATATATAAAACTCAAAGGTGACTGACTGACTGACTGACTTAGTGATCTATCAACGCACAGCCCAAACCACTGGACGGATCGGGCTGAAATTTGGCATGCAGGTAGATGTTATGACGTAGGCAACCGCTAAGAAAGGATTTTGATCAATTCCACCCCTAAGGGGATAAAATAGGGGATGAAAGTTTGTATAAATCTTATTAGATTTATTTCATTCATTATTACGCAGACGTAGTTGCGGGCAACAGCTAGTTTATATATATAATATAAAAACAAAAATAAAATATAATTTATATCCCCATTGTCATATTAATAGGACAGGCTGACTCAGCGTTAAAGAATTTTTTTAAAATGTTTTTTGTCTGTTTACTTTTTCTTAACGTATTATGAACTTAATTTAAAGATTTCACCAAAAAATTCCAATGTTTTTGACGTTTGGAAAGTAATGGGTTAATATTTAGCTTCAGTGGATGTAATAAAATAATTATTTTATGATTTATTTGTATACAATTAACTATCATTTCAAAGTTTAGAAAACACTTGAGATCATAAATCAGCAAGAATAAATAAAAAAATAAACAAATCAACTAATTACAGTAATTCAAAAATTTAATTTTCTCAAAACCTAAGAGGCCCCCATCTCAGTAGTTAACCCTTTCCACTCCAAGCCTTTTTCTTTTTATTCCACCAGCTCCACGCTAAAATTGCGTTTTTTAACTTTTAGGGGGTTTTTCTTATATGATAAACTTTATTTTATGAGTAATTACAGGATACTATATTATAATTCTTAATTCTAATCTTTATAATCCCTTTTAAAAATCTCTTTTTTTTTTAAATTGTCCGCAAAAAGAAGTATTACACTATGTCGAGTGTCACTCGACATTGGAGTGGAAAGGGTTAAAGGTTAATAAAATAAGAAGAATATGAGTGGGAATTTAAATACAAACCAACCTTGTTGATAAGATCCTCACCAGTTTTACCAGAATTAATGAGAGACAGTTCCTTCATCACTATCATGTTGCCTCTATCAACGACTCCTTTGCATATATCTAAGAAACGTTGCCTGAAATATCTTTGAATTATAATACTAGTAACAAACCAACACATGAAAGTAATAACTACACTAGACTAGAGAAATAAAGCTAAGTTTAGTAACCTAATACAGCCATTCTCAAAGTGTGTTCCGTGGAACCCTAGGGCTAAAATACTGCCAAAAATACCTACCAAAGGGAGATTATAAGGTTACATCTAAATCTATTCTATCTATTTATCTATTTATGAATAATATTAATTAATATATAGTTTTCGATGGTCCCACACTAGGCATTGCCTGTCACGTGGGACCCAGAATATTACGTAATATTACATTTCAATATGATTATTCATAAACACATATAGATCAGTTTTTTATAATTATATTAAGGTTTTTTCCTTCGACAAATAAGTTTGCAAACCGCTGACCTAGTAGTTGTGATAAACATCTGAAGAAAACTATATACATTATGATTAAATACGAATGCCAGTCTGCTGCTCGAACATAGAGTGTTGTAGGAAAGCCAAGTGCAAAATAGACTTGAACTTCTTTGGCTTCAAATGGAACAAATCAAGATCCGTGACATTTTTTATGAAGCCTTCCTACATTATCTTGCAATTTGAAGCAGATTTTCTTTGTAGAGTCTTTACTCCAGAATTGCACTTCAGCATAGATTTACTACTCTATTACTTAATAAGTGACATACTTAAAATGCAGATTCCATACTCAAGTAATAATCAGATGATTACATATAAAACTATGGTCTAGTGCAGGGGTCGGCAACCTATGACCCGTGGATCACCGAGTGACCCATTTGGTAGTTTCAAGTGACCCACTCTAGTTCCGAAAATAAAGTATAAGATATACAAACATTTTTTTTCTTTTTCGCAAAAAATTGACGTCACAAGTTCAACATCATGGGAGCCATTGATATAGTAGAGAAAGTTTATAAATAAAATTTATTCAACTATGTTTCTTAATAAAATATATCTTATTATTTACTAAAATGCTGTTTTAATACGAAAATATATCAGACCCAAACGTCTCTTTAATAGTCGCATTTTGGTTAATTTTGACCCGTGGCCAAAAAAGGTTGCCGACCCCTGGTCTAGTGTCATTCCTATTAATTGGACAAATCTACAAAATCACAATTTTATTTAGCAATTTAAAGTAGTTATTGTGCATAGTTTGTTTGTGTAGATTCTTCGTTGTTGTTGTATTATTATCTTTTCCGAATCAGAGACTCCATTTTTAAGACTCCGATATGAGGCGATCAATGTGTTTTAAAACATTACTTGTAGTCATAAACTTACTTGCACGAATAAAGAGTGGGCAAATCGATAAGTCCTTTAATAACGAGAAAACCATTTTTATTATAAAAATCTTTTTGTTCTTGTGATAAAAAGTATCTGTCCTGAGACAAAGATGATGTTCTGAAACAAACAAAACACTATGTACTATTTTATACAATAAAGCATTCATAATTACTGTTATAAAATAACTAAACCCTGTCTTATAAAAGAATTACATAGTTTACTTACTTGTTAGGAATAATATTAATTTCTTTAGCTTGATGTAATTTAAAATCCATTTTGAACTAAACACAACTATCACTGAATGAAAAGTGAAAACAATTAATAAAGATTAAAACGCCAATTTTCTAAGTTGCAAAGATAAAAACGAATTATGATAACTCAACTCGATACGGGACGAACTTTGTATTGTTTTATCTAGTAAATAATGGAAGCAAAACAACAAAACATACGAAAATAAGTACATTGCCTTTAAGAATCATTGATAGTCACAGATAAGCATGTTAGATACACCGCACAATCAATCATAAATATAAAAGATAATGTTAGAATATAATTATTTTATTTATATAAAAACAGATCACACGTCAAAGCATGGGGGGCGCGAAACCTTCTTCTGATTGGACAGTTCAAGGTTAGTTAGAACTAGGGAGGTACATAGACAAATAATAAACTTTTTATCGATATCTTGCAATGCTAAAACTAGTCATTGGTATATACAGTACAAATATATTTAGGAAACTTTCAAATAACTGAATATGTATTTATGAATCGCTTTGACTTTGATATTAACAGTTAACTTGTAGATTATGCAAAAATGTAAGACAAATAATTATGAGATTGAGAAACAGCATAAAACTACTATTTATTAATTCATAAATATATATAACTATTCTGAGTTAAAGAAATTGATTTCAAAACAAATATCGATAGTGTTTCTAAAATAACAATGACACATCACTATCAAGTCGTAAACAGTCATATACGTCGACATTCAAGACAGAAAGAGACAACAGTATTAAATAAAATTATAATTTAAAACCCCATAACGATAAAATATATGATTCTTTTGTGAAAAAATATACATTTATTATTATTCTCATATAATTTATTATTATAAAAATACATAATTAAAAGAAATAATAATGTTTATAACAAATTATCACGCTAAACATTCAACGTGCAGATGTTAGATAGTTGTGGGCGTGTCGTTGTTTATGCGAAGAGTTGACAGTTCACAAAAAATGACGTTTAAAATTTAAATAGATTTTTTATAATTTCTATTTCAAAGTCCATTGTAAATTAATTCTTTTCCTTATATTTTATTTTATATTTCATAGAAAAATCTAAAATGTACTTTAAGATAACGGTTTTTTAATGGTATACAATTGTTATTTTATAACTCTGTGAGCTAATGTATCTTAGTTACTCGCTAACACTCCCCGTGATGTGACGTGCTTCTGAGTTAAAATTACTTCGCTCGCATTTAAGTCATTAAATAAGTATCAGAGATCATTTCAATAGAAATGAATCAATATGATTCCAAACAGCTGAAACTATAGTCACTTGAAAACTATACTTAAAAATATTTTTCCTATGTTACTTCTAGTACCCCCAAAAATATGTGTACAAAGTTTCATGATGATCGGTTAAGTAGTTGTTGCGTGAAAACGTAACAAACAAACTCACATTCATATTTATATTAGTAAAAAGGATAGTAGGGATTAAATATTTAAAAACAGTAAAGGAAATAAAATAAGACAAAAAAGATTTATTTGCAATATTTACACTAGTTTTTGTATTTGTAAACATAGGTTCACTAAACTAAGTTTTGTGTTTGTTTTTAGATATATAATTATATAATAATGAACGTTATTTCATGTATCATATTTATTTTTAGCAACTTACTGTTAAGATACGGAATAAAATAAATATATAATATATAAAGAGCTATGTTACTAACCATATTTATGGCATTTAAATGAATTTCAATAATCAGGCATGACAAAAACAACACATGTGCGTGCGTCTGTATGTAGAGTTACGGTAAAGAAAATAATTTATAAAATTTAATTTCCTGATTACGTATTAGTTAAAGATTGTCATTTAATTATTATTGTTATTGTTTAAATTTAAATTTAAACACTAGTTTTACATAACTATACGTTATTATAAATCATTAATTAAATAAAAATTGTGTACAGGAGGGCTATCATCACGATATTACGGATTTGACACTCAATACTTATTATACAGACGTTTGACCGGACTTTTTACTGGCTTACGTGTCAAAATTCACGCAGAGCCCGATTTATTCCAAGTATTACAACTATTACAATATAAATAAACGCAATATTACGACCAATAAATCCCAACATTAATAAATGGAAGGTTTAGAATAAGCACCACAAAAAAGAATAACTTCTACTTCTTTTTCGATAATGAAAAACACAAACGGCCTATTCGCGTTGAACTGCGCAGGCAATATCCTCGATTCAATTCCAGCAGAAGATGCTACACTCGCCGTGGTGCCTTCTTCGGTCACTTTGATAACGGCTTTTTGTAGCACATCGCCCACGTAAACGTTTTCATCGGTCATGTAATGGAAAGACGCGCTATTTGCGTCGAACATTTTGGAAATCCCCATATCAACTAATAGCTCCGGTAGATTTTCCAAGTTGGTCGTTAAAATGAATTTCGGTAATGATACCTGAACGTCTTGAGTTTCAGACTCGTTAAGTACATAAAGAATAGACTTTAAAGATACATTTATTAAATAATTAAATACATTATTTAAAGATACGCCTTCGTCCGGTAATAAAATTAACATGGAAAATTGATCGTTTGCACCATACGGTAATTCCAATGCAGTAGAATGTAGATTGTCAATATGTTTCATTTTGTATTTGTTAGAGCTGTACATGGAATTGACTTCACCTATTTCTTCACCGAGTTCATTATAGAACGGACTTACTTCTGTATCGTGTTCACTGAACGGCGTCTTCCATTTCCCTTTGAAGTGTATGACATCGATTAATAAAACATCTTTGTCCACTACATCTTCAGCACTTACTACATCAGTGATGGTCCCTTGAGTCACGTTGCTAATATAGTTATTAATATGCGCGGTCGTTTCATCGGTTCTGTCAAAATACATAGACTCAACATCACAAATACCAATATTACGAATGTTATACAAGAAACTAGGTTTAATATTGAAATGTTTGTTAACAATCAACGTGCCGTGTTTTCCTAATGTGACGCCATCGTCATCCGAATTTATACTCTTGATAATATCGAAGTATTTTCTGTTGAAACACTTGTGCGGATGGTGGTTCAGTTTGCTTTGTATTTCAAGGAGGGTGTCGCCGCTTGCGCCTTCCGATAGCACGGATATCAGTGTCCATAGCGACAGCGGTGATACGACGAAATGATTTTCAGTTTCATCTGAATATCTGAAAATAATTTGTACTTTTGTAACATTTTATTGATCTTAGGCTTATTTTGATGAATTAGAAAAAGATTAGAAGACAATCGTCTTTAACAGTCTTTGCGATTTGATTCCTATTCTTAACGATATTTTTTTGGTATTGAAAGATTAAGGATATATCATTAAACGTATTTATTAACATTCTAAAATAATTGAAAAACTTAATTTCGTCATTTCTCAATTCGGTTATTAAGTTCTGAAATGTTTCCAAACTAAATCTTTCCCTCAGGATTGGGTGCACCCAAATTTTTATTTCTGATGTCGTTATCGTTTTCTGCTTAAATAATAATAGGTACATCACAACAAGACTCATGGACGTAGCCAGCCATGGGCTCAGGGTGGGGCAGCAGTCTAAAATAATATGTAACTAGCAAACTATACCCGCGGTCTTACCCTGGGTATTTTTTTTGTGCCGACTGACGACTCTTGAGTGTGAACTTTCTTACGGATATTAAGTATTGTAGTTAGTACCTAGATAATTCTGATTTTTAGGTTTGATTAGGTACCTTACTGGCCAGAGCCAGGGTGGGACAAGCGCCTCACCCTGGCCCACCGTGGCTACGTCCATGACAAGATTATTGAATACTCGACATTAGCAGAATTGTCTTTAATAGATATCTTTAATAGATATAACATACGTTCTTATTTTGATTCCAGATGTTAGATTAAGGTATCTTTGTCCTGGAATGCTAATCCTGGGACTGTGTTTTAAAATAACCACTCATTAATTGTTTTGAGAACAAAAAAAATTAAACAAACTTACCTTTTCATGATCTCTGTTGAGAATTCATAAAGCGCCCTTGTGAACGGAAACCTGGCTCTTTCAATGCTACATTGTGTTTTAACATTTGTCAGTGTGCTTATTAAAAGACAAAAAACTAACGTCAGTTTCACCATTCTGTTAATTGCAAGTGACTGTCCGGTCGTCAGCATTATCAAGCTTTTGTCGTGCGAGGTTATCATTTAGGGTTATTGTTTTGTGTATAATTTTAAACACTTATTCCGGGTGAAATTCCTTATCGTTTAAAAGAAAAAATAGTATTCGATAAGAATTTATTCGCTAATAATGCTACTAACACTAGATTTACCAGAGCAGTCAAAATGACTGGTTTTGCAAGATTAAGTTAAAATTCCTACTGCGTGTAACATTTTCTTTAATTCTTCTAATCTTCTTTAATTTATAACAGAAGAATTAGTTTTATGAACTTTATATTATCTATCTATCTAAATATATATAACTCAAAGGTGACTGACTGACATAGTGATCTATCAACACACAGCCCAAACCACTGGACGGATCGGGCTGAAATTTGGCATGCAGGTAGATGTTATGACGTAGGCATCCGCTAAGAAAGGATTTTGATCAATTCTACCCCCAAGAGGATAAAATAGGGGATGAAAGTTTGTATAAATCTTCTTAGATTTTCGACTGATTGAACTGAAATTGAAGATTGGAGCTACTATGATGAAGACGTCTGCTTAAATAGTATTTTGATAATTTTTTTACACACGATAAACAAAAGTAAAGCCGCAAAAACTATACCTAATTAATAATACTTCTTAACGCGAGCGAAGCCGCGGGCAAAAGCTAGTTTTATATATATTTGTAACAAATATTTACTTTTTTGGTTTTGGTACAAAAGCTGGTAAATCTAGTGGTAAAATATTATTCATAACAGTCGGATAATTAAAATGTCGTAATTAAATAATAGTATACATATAATATACCAGAGAGCCAACCTGCGGCTCTTTGAAGGATTATTTGTGGCTCTCGATCCTAAAGATATCATCCTGAAATTCATTTTTGTTTATCATTCCGTATGTGTTTCAAAATGTCTTTTAAATTATTTACAACAAATGTGAAAGATTAAGTGCTACGTTTTTATAAATAAATAAAAAAAAAATATCTTTTAAATACGTATTCAATTGCGACTCGCCAAAATATTCGAATTTTGAAAAATTCAAGGCCAGCTCTGTTATATATAATAATATATATTAGTTTATTTCCCGCATATTATGAAATAAAATAAAACAAATTTGTAACGGAATAATTTTATTCATAAAAAAATATATAAAAATCTTTTTTAGGAGATCCTAAAACAAACTTAAGACATAGGACTTTACTATATACCTAATAAATAAAAATTCCGTTACATCGACTTACAGAAGTATAAAATCATTTTCAACCGTAAAGTTGTATAAATAACTTGCCAGATGGTATTAAAGTATTGAATAATTTAGAATTTGAAATAGGCATAAAACAAATATTAAGTAACAAAGCGAATTTTTATTGACACGAGGTTCTACATGTGAAATAAAATTTTGTAATCTCTTATTGGGTTTTTGCTCGAAAACTCGATATTGGCAGAATTGTCTTTAATAGAACTAACAAAGAATTTTACACTCTAAATCAGTGTTTCCCAACCTTTTTTGTAGTCTTTCTAAAATTTTTATGCCCCCCTTATGTAACCAAACACCCAGTTGATATTTTAGTCTCGTCAAGCGAAATTATACCTAATAGTTATTTCCTGCAATTATTTAGAAATTTGCCTTTTTCGTTAAATTTGGCACCGAAATCTAGTATTGCATTTAAATGGTGTGAAGCGAAAGGGTTAAACTCGTGTCGAGTCCATTTTCGAATTGTTCCCCTTAACACTGCTCCAAATGAAGCTACAAATCACATCTAGTACTTAATTTATATCTATTGTTGAAGTGAACAAGACACTATTACAGTTGCTGCATATTATTAAGTATAATTGTATTTTGACAAGTCCAAGTGTTCCAATTGGAACCTAAGGGCATTTCCATTGGGTTTTTACTAATAAAAATAATTAATTAGCAAGATAAGTTGTTTTAGGTCTCCTAAAAGGTTTCTACTATAAAAAAAAACACCATAAAATACAGTGTAAACTCCATTTAACGACAACAATACGTAATTATTAAACAATAAACAGTACTTTCTAAGTTACAGAAATTAATAAGAACTGCAGCTGTGTACGTTCTTTATACTTTATTAGTAAATACATATGTGTTATAATAATAAAATAAAATATATATTTCTTCTTTCCATTTAACGACAACTCTCAATAACGTTGTTTAAATGTCGCTATATAGAGTGAAACACTGTACACTTAAAATTTATCTAAAAAACCTTAGATACTAATATCACGTTAATATAATTCAGTCACAGCCTTTCATGAAAACAATTGGTCTTTTTTATGGGCTCAACCAAATCTATTACAATTATTTTAAATTACGTATATTTAAATAATATTAATTATATAAAATAAAAAATAAAAATTATTCCATCAAGGCAACACCATTGATTATGAGTCTATTGATCCATTCTTATTGTTTTTTTCATCTAGCAACACTGCCTATTAGGATTGTAATAATAAACGTAGTCATAGACAATAATAATAAAAAATACATATAAAAGTATTATTCGATTATGCTTTTTTTGTGTGCAGCATTTTTTTTTTGTGTAGCTACATATTGTACAAAGGCCAATTTTCAAATGGATACAGTTTTTGTAGGTATATAAGCGATAGTACGATAAACAATCGCGGTGTTGTGAACGGCAAAGGAGATATCTGCATCCCTTTTACATGTGCCTCAACTTCGACACGATAAGAATCCCCTTTATCCCTATATCCCTTTCTAATCCAGTCCAAAGTCCAATCTGTATCCATTTGAAGATTATCGACTGTACAATAGTGTGTCATCTGGTTTACTATTTACTCGGTAAACAAAAGTTTTTCGCACAAATTCCAGTTGACATATCATCTCTAGTAATATCGTGCATCACCAATCTATATAACTTAATTCTGTTAAAAATAGGATTCGAATACAAAAACATACTAAATTAAAAAGAGTCATTATTTTATACGCCGATATATAAATATTACTATTCGTAATCAATTAATATGACTATTGAAATGCAAACATCATTATGAGTAGTGGCACAGCGACTACGCATATCACATACACTGAGGTCCTGGGCTCACATTCCGAAATAACAACAAACTGTTCGTTCCACAGTGATGCGTTGTCACGTAATGGTAATTCTAAAACTACCTGAAAGCAAAATATTACACATAAAAATAATAAATGCTTTATTTATTTTAATGAATTATGCTAATACAATTTAATATATAAGAAAAAAATTTAGTTTTTCAAAAGAAAATTTTAATTTTATTTGTTTAATAAATTTGTATGTATATAGAGAAGGAGGTAATTGAAATCACAATGAAATTGATCAGATCAAGATCACTTGTATATAGAAGGTAACGCATGAGTCATGTTTTTTCGTGCGTGCAGCCGGCTTATAAGAAACAAATTTAGAGCAATTGGCGATCTTATCACTAAAAGTAATTTCTTCCAAGTAACCAATGGTCATAGAAGCAGTGTTAGTATTGTATATTTCTGGAATTAACTACAGTCGAATCTGGATATGCGAGAATTCAAGGGACCCTAACAGAGGTTTCTCACTTACGAAGGTTTGGGAGTAGTCATTTACTTATAGAGGTTAGTAAAAGTCCAGGAACATGACGTTTAAGTCGATTTGTGAGTTTTGAAATTTTCATTGAAATATCATTGTAAATATTCTTGCTTACAGAGGTCTATATATGACTCTCTCTAACAGAGGTATTTCACTCACTTTCATAGCGGTATTTGGGGTTACAAGACCTGACCATTATTCTCGCTTATAGAGGTTTCTCACAAATCCAGTTCTCACTAATCCAGGTTCGACTGTATTTTGTTTTTCAAAAATGACAAATAAGCGTCCTAAACTATATTAATTTTTAGTTAGTTTACTATGAAACTTAGAGCTTAGGTCGCTATACTGATTTTTGGGGCCTTGTACAAGTACAGTGGGCTTATCACGAATTTAGTCTGGCTTTCGAATCGAGCTGTCACAAGTAAAACGGATCCGTTAGCAATCGGGATCATGAATTTTTACTAACGACTAACGAGCACCAGCAATCTATCAAATGAACGAAAGATCGAGACGTTCGAAAATTAACAAAAAGTATCTAAAATATTGTAGTTCCAAATCCGCACGCGGTGGCGCTGCTCAAATTTCCATACAAATCGCTTGAAGCGAACTCGGTTCGAAAGCCAGACTAAAATTAGTGATAAGCCCACAGATTAACTCATTACGAAGAATTGTTTTAGGACATTCATCTGTCATTATTATGAGACGAAATGACAGTTGAGCGTCTTAAACCTTTTCTACGCATATGTTACACTCGAAAGTGGTGCTATTATGAATTATGTCGAGTTAACAATTACCTTTTGACTAGAAAACAAATCCAAAGACAATTTGCATTTCTCTGTAGAGTTCTTGCACTCTCTGAGCGCAGTCCGGGCGACGTCATAAACAGTCTTTTGCATATCGAATTTGACATTTATAAAATTAGTCTGAACTTCGTTCTCGGAATTGAATACAAAGAAATAATAACCGTTTGCTGGCACTCTGAAAGTTTAAAATAATAAATAAGTATTGCGCGATGGAAGATGGGACCATGGGCGCTTGCCCCACCCTGGCTCTGACCTGTAAGGTACCTAATCAAACTTAAAAAACTTAATTCTCTATTTTGAATAATTCGAATTATACATACAGATACAGGATGCTATAGGGTGCGGGTGTAACATTTTTGTATGAAAAAATTAACCAGGGTAAGACCGCGGGTATTTGCTAGTTACATATTATTTTAGACTGCTGCCCCACCCTGAGCCCATGGCTGGTTACGCCCATGGATGGGGCTGAAGGAGGTTCTAAACTTTATGCAGGTTGTAGGTCTAACATATATACAATTCTCTATCACTTTAAAACCATTGACTTTTAGTAGGGATATAGTTAGTAGTTTGTAATTTAAAATTATTTCCTAATTAAATCATGATAGGCTTTGGATCACTAAGGGTCCGTACTCGGAAATAATACTTGAGCGTAGTTTGATCTGTGATCATCTGATCATTACTTAAATGCATTTTATTCCATTTTATGCAGTAATAATTATTTACTAATAAATAATAAATCTTTAAACTCGGCAACCATTAGACAGTAATCAAAATAAAATAGTAATATGTTGCATATACTTATATATCAAATATTCAGTTTAAACATTAATTTGTATATTGTTCTTTCTGTTATTTATATATTAATAAGTAACGATTGAAATGATTTCTTATAAATGCGTGTAACAGAACGTAATGACAGCTAGGTGACAGTAGACAGTTGCAATGGACTACTCTCATTGGTCAGACATCACGTCAACAATGTTTCAAGCGTGTGATTGGTCTATTTTGTTGGAGAGTAATTTCTGAAAATAATTTAATAATAAAACCAACTCGCCTGTATGTAACAGCATTTCTCTGTGCAGCCTTCTCTCTATCAACTTCTGTAACACCAGGAGCGCATAAGGAATGAGGGGTCAAAGGCAGGTTTAATATCAGCCCTTCACACTCCAATAAGGCTTCCTCGCTGCTTGAAAATGACGACCAAAACTCCGAGTTGCTCATGTCGAAGCCTGTCGTTTCGTTCACTCTTTCATGGTGTTCAGCATAACCATCTGATTGGACACCCTTTTGAAAGATAAAGTTCAGTTTTATTCAATTACATTAATAAAGTTTAATAATATTTATACTAAATTTAATACAATCCTGACTTCTCAGTCAAAAAAAGCATTGGCAATAACTATGTTCTAATGGCAGTTGGAGGTGTCGTTAAAAGACACAAGTTACTCGTAAAAGGTCATGTAGTTCGTTTATTTTAATTTATATAAATTGCTATTATATTTAACTGTTATTATCTAAGGTGTAATGGTTTCATCGCCTATCATCTACTAAGATCCTAAGACTAGTGTTACGTCCTATTGATATGACATAGCTCATTACGAAATGTCAAAGTGACATTTCTAAAGTGTTACCAGATTAAATTATTTAAATTTTCTGGGGTTGCGATTCATTTGCGAGGTCATAGCAGTTCGTATGTAAAAACTCACTTCTTCTGCTGCAAAGTCCCTCGCCTCATCATCCTCATTAAGTTCTCTTACAAAGTCTTTTCCACCCAAAAACAAATCTCTTTTAACTTTTGCATTCATTCTTGCTTCGTGTCTTTTTTCTGAAAAGTAAAAACGAACAATATTAACATAATTCAGAGACATTGTCTAAAAACGTGGGCTTCATGAGAGATTAGTTACGTACGAGTTCTTTCAGGCCGTCTCCGTTCTTCATCAATAGCCTCTATTAGTACTTGACTTAGGCGGTCTAATTCATCTAAGTCTTTATGTAATTCTTCAGTACTTTTAACTTTGTTTGATGTTATCTGAAATATTTGAATACGATATAGACTATTGTCTATGGTTCATGTTACGAGTTTGCCAGCATAAAAATTACCTCCATAGCTTGATGTAGTTTTTGTAATACCCTGTTACCTCTATCGCCCAGAGACTTTAATTTCTTTAAGACTTCTTCGTATACTTCAATTGAACTTTCGCTTTCTGCTATCTACAACAATAATGTATATAGACATACCCGACTTAAACGAGTAACTAACAACTAGGGATGTTGCGAATATTCGCATCCGCATCTGCATAAATCGATGCGGAGCTGATGCGGATGTGGATTAATATACGAACATATGCGAAACAGACTGGAGTCCTAAAAAGCGGCCATTTTACTTTTCATTAAACATAAAGCTCCAATATTCAAATTTAATTATTAAAATAATAAGTAATAGTAATCCACTAACTACTTTATTATTAAATAAAGAAAAGATAAATATTACTGTCTTTTTTACCCTACCCACACGAAATGTGACAAATTTTACGTTCGCAACATCCCTACTAACAACACTACAAACAAATCGATACAATTTATTTTACCTAGCGCCATCTAACGGAAGACAAATACATTTAATAATAACCGATAGATGGCGCTGCACAAAATGAAATTAATTTACCTCATCCCCATTAGAATTTGTTGTTGTATTATTATCTTGTAATTTATATTCTTCTTCTAAGTTCTTTTTGAAGTGTTCTTCTGGTAACAGTTTTTCTGTAGTCACTTCTGTTATGTTATTCTTAGTATCTCTTGCAGGTTTCATTATACTTTCTATATAGCTATTAGTAGCTTTTTCAGTTGTAGTTGTATGCACATAGTTTTCATTGCTCAATGTGTGCACATTGTCTTTGTGAGTTTTATCAATTATTTCATTAATATTATCATCATTATTGTTGCTGTCTAGATCTAAAATAAACGATTCAATTTAATTTATAACGGAAACGATAATTAATTGCACTTTACTGGTTTTTGTTTTTATTGATTTCTCTCATTACTTGGCAACTTTTCAAGATGACCCAGATATGTTTTTATTAATGCATACATTGGGATTATCACGAATTTAGTCTGACTTTCGAATCGAGCTGTCACAAGTAAAACGGATCCGTTAGCAATCGGGATCATGAATTTTTACTAACGACTAACGAGCACCAGCAATCTATCAAATGAACGAAAGATCGAGACGTTCGAAAATTAACAAAAAGAATCTAAATTATTGCAGTTCCAAATCCGCACGCGGTGACGCTGCTCAAATTTCCATACAAATCGCTTGAAGCGAGCTCGATTCGAAAGCCAGACTAAAATTCGTGATAAGCCCATAGATCGTGGATGACTTTTTGACGGCTGTGTAAAACCTATAATTATTATACACCGGAGGCCAATAAAAGAAGAAGATTAATAGATTGTCAATGACAGGGGTGGCCAAGATCCTTGAAAGCCGAGGAATTGAATTGAAAAAGTTGTCAGTAATTTAAAAGACATTTTGAAACACATACGGAACGATAATATTTTTTTAAACAAAAATG
Source organism: Tineola bisselliella (assembly GCA_028551675.1). Classification (NCBI taxonomy): domain Eukaryota; kingdom Metazoa; phylum Arthropoda; class Insecta; order Lepidoptera; family Tineidae; genus Tineola; species Tineola bisselliella. Next base: position 24,234 of record JAPWLS010001671.1, read on the forward strand.
AATTTCAGAATGGAACTCGGGTACATTAATCGAGAGACACAAATAATCCTTCAACGAGCCGCAGGTTGGATACCCCTGCTCTATGATATTCTCTATGGTGTAGCAGTTAGGGACATCAGTCTGTGATAAGCCGTCGCATGGAAATGACGTAAGTAAACAGGCTCATTCAACGTGATGAAATTCTTATAAGATTCTAACGCAGGATATACGGATTGTGAACCCAAAAACTTAAAACTTATATATTCATATCTTTATAAGAATTCAATATAACAATAGATATGTAAAATTACTATACTAATAATAGAATTTTGATAATGATCGTTGTAGTAATAATGTTAATTATTTTATATGTAGATAAAATATATCAATATGCCATATATCATTATGTTTGCAATTTACATATATAAAGATATCAAAATACTTGATAAAATAAATATAATTTATCATAATGTCTAATATTTATGATTTTATTAAGTATAGTTGAAAGTCGACTGAAGGTAATTTTAAGGTTAGAGTCGTACCTGTGGGCTTATCACGAATTTAGTCTGGCTTTCGAATCGAGCTGTCACAAGTAAAACGGATCTGTTAGCAATCGGGATCATGAATTTTTACTAACGACTAACGAGCACCAGCAATCTATCAAATGAACGAAAGATCGAGACGTTCGAAAATTAACAAAAAGTATCTAAAATATTGTAGTTCCAAATCCGCACTTGAAGCAAACTCGGTTCGAAAGGCAGACTAAAATTCGTGATAATCCCACGGTTATAACAGCCTTTATAACGTAATGGTTAACGTTAGTATGTTGTCTTTAAAAAGTGGTTTATTGTTTCGGGTCTGGGTGGTATGTGTTTGCATTGTTCTTGGTCTTAAAACACAGGGTGTTCTAGTTTGGGCAATGTTCTAATTAAATATTCAAACGTGGGTAAATGAATTTAAAATAAAGAACGTATTTAACTGAAGCTGTATCTGTCTATAAATGTACCTTTAAAACTGAGCCAACGTCTTTCGTCTCTATCCACATTCGTGTCTCTATGTCTATGAAGTGCTGGCACTGCAACCAGATGTGGAGGAGGTTTGTACTTCTTCTGGGCTTCCAATTTTGCTGCTTGACGTATCGAATGCAGTTTATCTAGGATTTCTTTTAGCTCCTAGAAACATATATGAGCCGGGATAGTAGAGGTTACTTTTTTAACACTATAACTACTAACCGGTTTCAAAAATTCTTCACAAGACTTTTATATACAACCCTACTCGTTATTTTTTGTGAACGATTCTATTATTTACAATTCTAGAAACAATTTATTGAATTATATTTAATACTTTGCACGCACAAGCCATCCGGTCATTTTGACCGGTTGGTAAAAATAGGTCATATTGACCGGCTCGTAGTTCTAGTGTTAATTGTTCAAGCAAACATGTAGAAAAATATGTTTTGGTGTACCTTAGGATCTCGTTCAGTTATGTCTTGGGTAGGTATTGAGCTTGATGACGTGTCATTGACGATGTTGCTTGGGTGATGGAACTGGACGCCCCCTTTGTGGCGTCTCATTGCATCTGTACAGATAAAATACAGTTAATAATTCTGGAAAACATCACTGGGTCCCATTTACATAATTGGAACTAACATTTTGATAAAAACATTTTCATAGTAGCTTCTGAGATACTCAATACAACAACGAAGAATTTACACAAACAAACTATCCACAGTATCAATTGATTTCGATACAACGAATTTTCAATCTTTGCAAAATATAAAAAGAAAGTATTATTTACCTCTATTTAACGAAATCGTTCGCTATAACAGGGAAAGCAGATTAGTACGTACGTAAAGCTGAGATTAATAATTTTTTTAAACCTTGTTAACACTAGGTTTACGGAACGCGTCAATTTGACTTACCAAAATTTTTGAACCTTTTTTGAATTACCAAAAACTGTTTAAATTTTTATTTTATCTCTTTGTATGACTTTTATTCATTGATCGAGGGAAATATATATTGAAGTCTATTTTCATTAAAAGTGTTGAATTACTGAACTTGTCTATGTGGTATACCTATCTCTACGATATGCGTCAAATTGACGCGTTTTAGTAGAAGTAGGTATATAGAAAACGTCCGTAAACCTAGTGTTAAAATGAATCGTAGACCAACCTAGCCTCTGTATAACGAACCTCATTGTAACAAATTACTTGATATAACGAATTATTTTCTGATTCCCTTCAGTATCGTTGTATCAAGGTTGCACTGTATTAAGTACTAGACGTCATTTGTTTTTACGTATAGCCATTAGCTTCATTCACCCTCACTATGCTGTCTTAAGGAAGACGTTTATTTATCGCATGCGGTTACTAGCGACCAACATATACAGTAATGCCCCGCTTTACGCGAGGGATACGTTCCGGAAAAAATCGCGTTAACTGAAATTCCCGCGACCATAGAGAAGTTGATGACTACATTATGTTTATACGCACTCTTTCGCGTAATTTAAATAAACTGTAATTTCGCGTTATAGTGAAACCGCGCATAACGGGGTCGCGTAAAGCGGGGTATTACTGTAATAATAGAATATTTAGTTATTTTGAAGTCTAATAACAATACTCGGTTTAATTGATAGAGGAAACTTACAAAGCTTTCTCGCGTTGGAGCTGATCCAAGATGTCATCTAAACTACATGATACATTTTATTGTTTAACAAAATTCTCTGTGCTTTGTGTAGAAATATATTTATTTTATTTATTTATAAAGCCTACCTACAAAATTACATTAGAACTACATATTATAAAAAGGACTACTATTATATAAACTAAATGAAATTTTAATTATAGGATAGGACGGCATGCTCAAGGTGATAAAGGGATAGATACTACACTTCTAATAAAATTACAAAAATACATAAAAATACAAAAACAAGAACCAAATAGATGTAAGGAAGAGGGGAGAAAGAAGAAAAATATATATAGTACCTACATCTTATTGTAAACACGTGTTACTTGAAGCTTACGTGCTATGATTATATTAAAAAAACTAGCTTTTGCCAGCGGCTTCGCTCCCGTTAAGGAGTATTATTATTAATTAGGTATAGTTAGGTTATGACGTCTTCATCATAGTAGCTCCAATCTTTAATTTCAGTTCAATCAATCGAAAATCTAAGAAGTTTTATACAAACTTTCATCCCCTATTTTATCCCCTTGGGGGTATAATTGATCAAAATCCTATCTTAGCGGATATATATACATCTACCTACATCTTATTGTAAACACGTGTTACTTGAAGCTTACGTGCTATGATTATATTAAAAAAATATTTACTAATGCGCGGTCTCCTTTATAAACCGAAAATGCTTATTTATGAATATTTCAGGTTTTGACATTTGATTCTGTCAGTGTCATCTTTCTTGTCTTTGTTCTTCTTTTTATTGACACAATGCAATCTATTTTAATCTGTTTTATTATTCTCCAAACTAGTATTTGTTATGGATCTTGTTTGTGTTTTCTTAGTTCAAAATCAGAGGACTAATTGTAAATTTATTTATCAATAATATATCTAATAACACCAGTTTACAAATTAAAATAAAAGTCATGTCCTTTCAATGTATTCCGTATCGTTGTATTTAGTAGTAATAACTAAACGCAAACATATATTGTTTTTATTTCTATCACGTCTATAAATCAAGTTCTTATTACATCTTATTTTCAAACTACCCATAAGTTGGTTTCGATTTTATTTTAAAATTTTGATGCTGTGTAGTGTTTAGTTAAATAAATATTTGTTTTTAGATTGTGTAAAGTACATCCTGATCGTTTTTGTTATGTGTGTGATGAATTTATAATATCTAAAAAAGGATATATAACGGAATCACTTAAAGATGCATGGTTATTTCAAAATGACGTGTTAGATTTTTTATATAATTTTTCTGAAACTCAGTGCACCTCAATTGTTAAGAAAAAAAGCGTTTCATTTGAAGGACAAAAACCTTGTAAACTAGTGTAATTGTTTTTAACTATTAGAATAAAATACTGACGGAATTTTCATTTGTTTTTATTGAACAAAGAATAATATGCCATTAAATATATTCTAATTATTTGTGTATATGTTTACAATATCTAAGATAGCTTTTGTTTAACGGAATCGTTTGTTTTTCGTGTCGAAAAAGAGCTCGTTTCCGCGTTATAGATATAATTTGTAACGCGGAGTTTTTTTTAAACACGCGTAGTACATGCCAGGCTTTTGTATAGTTATTTCAAAGCTTAAATAATTATTGCATTTTTTTAGGAGTAGTCCATTTATTTTCTAACATATATTCCTATGCGACAAACTTCCTCAAAGTCTAGAGCAGTGTTTCTCAATCTTTTTTTGTGCCATGCCCCACCTCAGCCTTTCTAAAATTCTTATGTAACCAACCACCCAGTTAATATTTTGATCTCGTCAAGCGAAATTACACCTAATAATTATTTACCGCAATTATTTAAGAATTTGCTTTTTACGTTAAATTTAGCACCGAAGTCTAGTATTGCATTTAAATGGCCCGGAGCGAAAGGTTTAAACTCGTGTCGAGTAAATTGTAGAATTGGGCTCCACGTTGGGAAACACTGGCTTAGAGTTAAACACTCATTGTGTTGTTGATAATTCTATATTTATCAGTGAAGGTTAGTTTTGTAATGTTTTGGATGATTGGTGAAATGTTTTAGACGCAACATAATATTATTGTGCGTTTACGATCTACTTACCAATTATCAATAAAATAAAATTCGCTATTTCAACCACATGGAATGGAAATAATTTATTAGTATTAGCACTATAGAAATGCACTTGCTCATTGTTATTTTTGAAAATTGCAACATGTTAGGTAGGTATAATGTCAAGATAAAAAAAAAACCTGGTATATTAGCAGGATTATCAACCCGTTTTAAGAGTTTATCAAGTAGACCATCATCAGCGAGTAGACCAAGTCTTCTTGCTTCTAACAACTCGTCGAGTTCTTCTGAAGAGTCATCCCCTATGTAGGCACATTCCTGAAGATGCTTGTAGCCTTTTATCATGATAAGGGATGCGCCTGGCCATCTGGTAAGGGTGTATATAGATTAGTGGATAATTTAGGAGTTAAGATTGAAACTCCAGCACTATGAGACTGATAGTATCCCTACTAATATTATAAATGCGAATGTGAGTTTGTTTGTTACGTTTTCACGCAACAACTACTTAACCGATCATCATGAAACTTTGTACACATATTTTTGGAGGTACTACAAGTAACATAGGATACTTTTTTTTTTTAAATATATATATATTATTTTTTACTATAGTTTCTAACTGACTATAGTTTCATCTGTTTGGAATCATATTGATTCATTTCTATTGAAATGATCTCTGATACTTATTTAATGACTTAAATACGAGCGAAGCCGCGGGTAAAAGCTAGTAATAAATAAAAATCAAGCGATAAAGCAGCTAATAAAATATATATATTAAATACGATTTATATTTTTTTCTGTTTTAAATTTTATATGTTTAGCAAAATAAATAATTATATGTATTTTTTTGAAATAATTTAGTTGCGTTTAGAAACCTGAAGATAATAACAAAAGAAGGATACACTTTAACCTATCAACCTATTGTTACCCTGGCAATATATTGCGTACAAGTCAGCACAGTGGAGGTAGAATGTTAACTCCAAGAGGTAATAATAATAATAACATTATTTGCACAAATTAAAATACATTTAAAGAACAAAAGAAAATTAAAAAAAAAAATGCTTGGTTTTAGTTGAGGACCCCAAAACTGTACGAATAACGAAAAAGTTAGGTTAGAGTTAGCTCTATATTAGTAGACGGCCACCGCCATCATAGCCCGTTATAAACTTGTCTTTTTTTAAAAATTGGCACAATTTAGAAAAAAAAATTTACATTTTCACATTTAGTAAATCCTGGGGTCCTCAACTAAAGCGTAACCAAAAAAAAACAAAAGGCGGCCTTATCACTAAGCAGTGATCTCTGAGGTAGTGTCGCGAACAGCAGTAGCTTCTCTACCTGACACAAGCAGAGACAGTAACAGTGGAACCTTGCAGCAAATAGAACCCCCAGTACTCCTTCATGTCATCATCCAGCTCCAGAGTCCTCGTCATGGATACGGGCACCAACTGCTGCGACATGCCTGGTGAGTCAGCAACCACGAACGCGTTGAAGGTTGTATTCGATTTTACCACTTGACCCTGTGATGATTTAACTAATGAAAACTCCATTTAACGATAAACTTCTAGCATTCGCTCTAAATAACGACAACAATACGTCATTATTAAGCAATAAACAATACTTTCTAAGTTGCAGAAATTAATAAGAACTGCAGCTGTGTACGTTCTTTATACTTTATTAGTAAATACATATGTATTATAACTAACCAAAAATTTTAACCAAATTCCCTTAAAATTGTTACCTGACACCATGTAGTTGATATTTTACCATCAATCAATCTCATATCAGTCATTCCCATGGGATACATCTGTCCAGAAAACACTCGGTATCTGAAACAAAAAAAAAATTTGGAGGGAAATTTTAAACTTTCATATATAGAGTAACCTCAATATAACGATTTCCTCGATTTAAACGAATTTTTCGAAATCCCCTAGAACTGCCCGTAAGAGCTAACGTAAAATATACCTTTACATTACGAATACATTTGTTAAAAACCTTTTTATAACGAATTTTCAATCTTTGCAAAATATCAAAAGAAAGTATTATGGTTCTCTATAACAGGGAAAGCAGATTAGTACCTACGTAAAGCAGAGATTAATAATTTTTTAAAACCTTGTTAAAACGAATCGTAGACCAACCTAACCTCTGTATAACGAACCTCATTGTAACAAATTACTTGATATAACGAATTATTTTCTGATTCCCTTCAGTATCGTTATATCAAGGTTGCACTGTATTATTAAGGGAATCCTTCTACCTGAAAAGTATACATTCGCATAGAGATATAAGGAATTGGGTAAGTAAATAGCATAAACGTACCTCATATAAACTGGAATGCAAATAAATAAAGCTGGTAGTACCAGCAGTAACGCGAAGAGTCGACAGGCTCGCAATGGCGCCTTCTGCCATGTTCTTTTAGAATCCTGTACGCTGTACTGTCTGCGTATTAAAGGTGGATTTCGTCTTTGTAGATCTCCTAAAACAATTCAACGATACAGACTGTAGTTCTAGAAAATTCTTCTAAAAACAAATGATACTAATACCAAAAAAAAAGTCTAATAAGAAACGTTACCTTCAAGAGGTACCAATTCCGGTATTTCCATTCTTATTGGAATAATTCTTTAGCAAAAAAAGTGTTAAACATTTATCTGTAGTTTTCTTCTTCATGTTTCTTTTCCTTTTGTTACATTTTCATTACTTCTTGCAACTGTAACAGAGAAAGAAACTTTATATGAAACAAATCATTACGACCGCAGTCTTTACCCTTTTTGCCGATTTCTACTGATGAGATTTCACATGTCCATTGACTCTTGGGTATGAAATCAATTCAATATTGCCGTTTTTTTTATTTATTTACTTTTAGCAAAAGGGCCCCAATAGAACGCATTTACTCGTCAAAACAAATACAAATATAAATCAATTTGATTTAGCTGCTGTATACTGGCATTGTCCACTTACATACTAATATCATAATAATATATAATAAATCTACTATGACGTAGAAGAATAGCTGCTGTATAGGGGCATTGTCATCCTATTGTATACCTAAGGGTAAACATAAAATGATATTGGTCATGTCCAAACTTTTTTATCAGTAAGATATTCATCTAACGTGTAATATGATTTTTGAATAAGTTTGCTATTGACATAGATGTTTATTGTTCAAAATATAATTCCCCATCTCATGTAAATGATTTCTGAGATACTCAATACAACAACGAAGAATCTACACAAACAAACTATGCACAATAACAACTTTATTTTGCGATTTTATAGATTCTAGTTTATTTAATAGTAAATAAAAAAGATTTATCTGCAGTTTAGACTTACATACTCTTGCGGCGGTTTATGCGGTAAGGAGGTGTAAGGAAAATCAGTCAAACCTGATGGTGATGTAGCTCGCTGATCTCCTTGGATTTTGAAGTGGACTGTATTATTGCGCTGGTTTACACTATCTTCAAGCACTTCCCAGACGACAGATTACGAGGTTTTGACTTTTTCGAGGGTGGTGGCGTGTATCCGTTTTCAACTCACCCTTCAGCTGACTGATAGGCTTCAGGAAAGGGTGCGGAAAGTAGGAGAGATAGAGGGTAGTGTATGCGTACGTGGGAGTTTGTGAGTGGTGCAGGTGGGTATGTGTATGTGTGTGTTATTTGACATATAGATTTAAATTCAAACTTATCAAACGGCGCGACCACATACTAAGGATTCTAAGCGAACTTCGCAATGCAAAGTCATGTAGTAAATTATTTCCTATCAGTTGACTATCGATTAAGTGTACTCGCAGCTCTCATCGCGTCAAGCACTAAGTAATTAGGTCGACTATGTTACTATCTTTAAAGACCGTAACTCTTGTAAGTCACTTTAAATTCCGTATTCAGGAATTACGGAATTATTATTATGAATAAATTAGTAGGGTTCAAAACTCCAAACGTCACTTCTCTCTCTTCTAAACCGTTTTATTTGTATCATTATTTTTATTTGTATCGTTATTTTTATTTGTATCATTATTGATGTGAAACATCTATTGGCGCGGGTATAAACCGGATCGTTGGCGTGGCGACGCTTGCCGTGGCGACGAGTTTATTTTATCGAGTTATTTCTGAAATCTATATCATTTAAGAAGTTTTCGAATATTTAATTTTTGTATTTAATATAAATAAATGTTTCTTAAATAAATAGTCATCATTTTCTGTAAAAAAATCATAGTATTTAATTTTTTCATTAAGCAATAATTAGTTCCTGTTGTAATCTTGTCTTTTACGCATATGACTTGAATAAACTCGATGTTTCACATCTGCCAGGCGTCCCGTGAGGGCTCACATTTTTTTTATTTGTATCGTTATTTTTATTTCTATCGTTTTATTTGACAATGAAGTTTCTTACCTCGCGGTGTAAATGATTATGTATATACCTACCTACTTATAATTATTTTTTGACAATGTTATGATTAATCTAACTTTAATATAAGTTCTTTTGCGAGTTAAAAAAATAATAATTGAAATATATAGTTTTTTTATTATACATGGAACTATTAAAAATACATTAAGCGATTTTTTTAAAAGTTCATTGGACCTGTTTTAAAAGTCGTCTATGGAACAACTGATATTAAAATAGGTGTTTCAATGATTTTATGCGGTTTTTTAAATTTTTATTTATTAAAAAAAATTACTATGCTGTGGGAAGTAAATTAGCCAATTATAGTGTTTTTTATTATGTTTTTTATTTTATTATTTTTACACCCATCTTTGTTACGGCAAGACTAAATTGATATTATTGAAAACAATAGATGTTTATATTTTAGTATTTTATTTCACTGATAGATGGCGCCAGTGTTGTTTAAGAACCTCAAGAGTTTTCGTTACGAGCTAAATACATACTTTGTATAATGTAGTATTGCTGGTGATTTTCAAATACTGCTGCTGGGCACACTAACTACAACCGACCCAGTACGGTGGTCCGCTGCTTGGGCAGTCGTGACCAAAGGTCGGTCCATGTATGGCCAAATATTGCTGCTTGATGATTATTTGAGATCATCCCACTTCTGGCACCAAATATTGTTGATAATTTTGCAATATATTTTTATATTTATTTTATTTGAGTCCGAGTAAGGAAAAATGCACTTCTTCTTTTTCAGTGTTTTATTTCAGACTGACAGCTTTGACAATTGTATTTTTTACAAAACTTATTCTATTTTTTAATAATAAAAAGGAGGTTGCGATCGCCAACAGTAGCAATAAACGGAACCCATCCTCCATTGTTACTGGCCTAACAGCAGAAACAACTAAAGCATTACTTTAATTGATGACGTAAACATTTTGGTCCTTCGAGCCGGATGCCTCGGATTTTGTTCCAGAGTGTTTGGTGTTGGGGCACTGTGTGTGTCAATATTTACTTTGTGGCCTAGTGTTGTAATTTATCTAGTTTTGTAATTGTGCCCATAATACTAATTGTGTTCTAATCAGAATTGATGGAAAATTCCAATGTGCATAATTATGTTTAATTAATAGTTTATACATACTTTTATATGTATATTTTAATTTAATTTACAATATAATAGTTAACTACAGTATGGGTAAGCAGAGATTGTGGAGATATTCCATTAATCACTGTGAAAAAAAATCAGCAAACAAACAAAAAATGGAGATAAGTTTTTCATATGGCAACATTACTATCTGTCAAATAAAATGTCCGAGTTTATGAAGCCAATTTTGTGAAAATAAACAGAGAAAATAAAAGATTGATAAAAGTAATAAAGGAAAAATAAAATAAAATAAAAGTCGCGGTTAACAGTTAGTATTATATTTTTGGAGCAAAGTCAATGAACTTAGCTATAAATAAACAATTAAATGTCTACATTCTTTCGCGAAAACATGTTTTATATATATGTATATTTACTAAGTCTATAAAAACTATAATACGAAATTAGCAAATACAATAAGAATTTAAAATACTTTATGCGGCTTAGTATATTCATTGATTATAATATATAATAACTCTATTTGATTGGCTAGTTTTAAAATATATGCTCAATAACATCACCTATCCCTAATGCAATAGTATTTTATTTCACGGATAGATGTCGCCACTTGTTTAATAAAGGTATCGATGTCGGAATGCATTGCAGATAAATATATAACGAATTAAAAACATTTACGATATCTACGTTTTTGAACCACAGTCAGATCAAATGGATATTGTAACACTACGACAAATTTTAAAATGGCAACACTAGTATTCCGTTAGGGTAAGCGTGGTTGGCCATCTTGCTGGCTTGGAGTTAGGTTGGTTTTCCGTTAGCAGTGCGTGTTTTAAGTGTTTAATTGTTTTATATTGTTTTGTACCCTGTTCACAATATTAACATGCTTCTTAATTTTTAATGTAATAAATAATTATTATCCAATAAAATAATTGTTTTACAATATCAAATATTATATCACATGCTGGACTACATTTAAAAATACTTGTAAACCTAAAAGGCCAACGATGATTGTCAAAACATATCTATTTTAAATAACAATTAAAACTAATTATGTTTTGATAACATATTAACAAATATTTTTGTTAATGTTACAATAACAAAAATAACAATAGAATCGTCTTTGTTATGCCGTTGTTTTAATCCAGCTATTATGAAGCTTATTTCAGAATGGCTTAGTATTAGCTAAAATAGTATAGTCTATATATTTTTTGTTGCGGTACACTAGTGACGATTAAATTTTTTTTAAATCTAATTATTTAATAATATTAACATTATTGTATATCTAAAATTTGGCGGCACACAGTTGGGAATCACTGGTCTAGTAACTGAATTATATCTCATCATAATTGTGTATATCGTAATGACATCAGCAAATCCTCGCATTGCATTTGAATAAAATTTTATAATTTCTTATTGGGCTGTTGTCTGAGTACTCGACATTGGCAGAATTGTCTTCATTAGACATCTGAGGCCATTAATAAAAGAAGAAGAATTTTGTTTTATTACATCTGGCAACAATTTTAAACTGTCATTTTGACATTTGACGTGTTTACAATATAGGTCTATAGCAATTAAAAGCAGCAGAAGAATACATTCGTTTATTATGAATATGTATTGAATAATATCAATACATATTAAAAACTAATTAAATAATTGTATACTTTACTAATAAATAATAAATCTTTAAACACGGCAACCATTAGACAGTAATCAAAATAAAGTAGTAATATGTTGCATATACTTATATATCAAATATTCAGTTTAAACATTAATTGCATTTTTTACGATTGAAACGATTTTTTATAAATGCGTGTAACAGAACGTAATGACAGCTAGGTGACGGTAGACAGTTGCAATGGATTATTATCATTGGTCAAAAATCACGTCAACAATTTTTCAAGCGTGTGATTGGTGTATTTTGTTTTGTGCTGTTTTGAACTCTACTTAGTGAATTTATTTAATTTTTATTGGCTGTTCTTATTTGAATAATCTAAAATGACTTTTAATTATAATAATGCTGTCAATAATAGATTCAAGAATATCCGCGAACATATTTTAACATATTTAAAAAGACGCGGCTATTCCGTTTGTTTTTAATATGACTTCGCTGATGTATTTATTAATAAATTATTTTAATTGTCTTCATATTTACATATCGCGGCGTAGATATCCTCAGAACGTATCTCTGGTAATTAAAAATTCATTGTATGTTTATTGGGATTACTCTATGAATGTTAAATCGGCTAGTTGTATCTCATATCGAGTGTACAATAGTTCGTATATACGATACTAGATGGAGCCACTGTCGTTTAAGAACATCGCTCGGTTTGTCCGCGGCTCCAATACATAGTTGTTTTATTAATACAAGAATAACTGTGTAAACATGCTTAATTTTTTTATTGTATTATTTTTAATTTAATTAAATTTAATTATTGAAATGAAATGAAAATCGTTTATTAGCATAGGCACTAAAGGCGTGCACTCGCTCATCGTTAGACTCTACCGTGACTTCGGAAAGGCGTATGACAAGAAGAAGACCACAAGAAACTCGTCAAATTATTGCTACATATATATACATATACATATAGTATTACATTAAAAGATTGATTTATGATTTCCATATATATCAAAGATGTAGCGTATAAATGAATAAATAAATAAAATACAGAGTATATAGTAACAAAGCATACTAGGAAACGTGTTCTATTCATACGTACCTATTATAAATATCAGATATTCGGTTATCATAAAGCACACAATAAATGAAACGAAAACAAATTAAATACCTATCAAACACACGCGACGATTTTAAAAATAAATAACGCAAGCCTTGAAGTTTAGTCACAATTGTGTTCTATTCAAAATTATATTTTGTGGGCCTTGGATTTATAGACAGCGAGTGCGCGTGCGCCAGCCACGGCGTCCGTCTTTCAACTAATCTTTTTATTTATTTCTTATCATTATGATTGTATAGTGCGTAGACTAAATAGGGTTATATATTAATTGTTTTATTTATTTATATTTTTATATTTATTTGTAAAGTCCAAGTGTTCCAATGGATGATGTTGGAGAAAATTTAAAAAAAAAAATTTGATATTTTTTTAAATAACGTTAGGTTAAAGCAGCCATTCTCAAAGTGTGTTCCGCAGAACCCTAGGGCTAGAATACTGCAAAAAATATTTAGGGAGATTATAAGGTTACATCTAAATATTCCAACTAAATATTACATTGCAATATGATTATTCATAAATACATATAAATCAGTTTTTATAATTATATTAAGGCTTTTTCCTTCGCCAAAAAGGTTTGAGAACCGCTGGGTTAAGTCGGGAAACCACAGTCATTAGTTGAAATAAGTATTCGTATATCTTTAGTCTTAATAGGTCCAGTTTTTGGAAATTTATATATTTATTTATTAAATTAGAGTAATACAATATATTTTAAGAAAAACCTTTACTATTGTAAACCAAATGAAATTTTAATTATAGGATAGAAGTTGCTCGAATTGATTAAATTAATTATATTTATCAATGTTTGATTCCCGACAGAAACTAATATATATGGATAATATTTGTTAATCAATTTTAAATATATTATAGACAATAAAAGTATTCATTGGTTTCGCGACAGTTCGATAATTTTTACAAGTTTTAATCTCAAGCAACGTGATAAGAAATCTTTGAGAACTCAAGGACGTTATAGAAAGAAAGCTGACAGAAATTAACGAAACAGACAGAAAGGGTCATATTAGAAGCACTCTCAACTAATAATCTTTAACTACCGAATTTATTAATTAATTTGCGTCGAAAACAAATGACATCTATTGATGGAATGGAAAGAAAAATGGATGTAATTAATGGAACTAAATGTGATCCAAAATTATGCACTTATTGCATTACTTTATATGGTTTAAAACAATTACATTATTATACAAATATAATAGACTAGCTGTTGCCAGCGACTTCGTTCGCGTAGTAATGAAGATATAAAGTACTATGAAGTTGAAATTTTAACATGAAAAAGTAGTTATTGTGACATAACTGTAATAGTTAGACATATAGTATCGCAGACTTTTTTATAGATATTGATGTCCTCTATAAAACTGTAGTACATCACTTTGCTCTATTGTCAATAATTTCCGCAGCGTACGCAATATAATGTATTTTTTTCACACTTTGGGTTACATTATTGAAGTTTTCATACTGATCCCAAACGTTTTTGAAAATATTCTATAGCCTATGTTCATCAGGGATAATGTAGGATTCTAATGGTGAAAGAATTTTTCAAATCGGTCCAGTAGTTTCGGAGCCTAGTCAATACATACAAACAATCAAAAGTTTCCTCTTTATTATATTAGTATAGAAAATGCATACTTAGTTAGACTTAGTAGTATTTTAACTAATATTAACTAATTTGTGATATAATAGGATTGAAAATATGATAGTAGACTGTTGCAATAGATTATTATCATTGGTCAAAAATCACGTCAACAATTTTTCAAGCGTGTGATTGGTCTATTTTGTTTCGTGCATCTGAGTGACATTTGAAGTTTTGAACTCTACTCAGTGAATCTATAGTTGAGCGTAATTTCTTTTATAGGACTAAGTGTTTGATATAACCAATTTAGGTTTCACTAGTCATTAGTTTCTTTAGTTATTTCACAAGTTTCGTTATAAAAGGTAAGCAGGACATCCTTGATTCGTTTCTGGGGGTCTACTCAGGTGCACGAACTTCGAACGAAATTACTGTGGGCTTATCACGAATTTAGTCTGGCTTTCGAATCGAGCTGTCACAAGAAAACGGATCCGTTAGCAATCGGGATTTTTACTAACGACTAACGAGCACCAGCAATCTATCAAATGAACGAAAGATCGAGACGTTCGAAAATTAACAAAAAGTATCTAAAATATTGTAGTTCCAAATCCGCACGCGGTGGAGCTGCTCAAATTTCCATACAAATCGCTTGAAGCGAACTCGGTTCGAAAGCCAGACTAAAATTCGTGATAAGTCCACTGATTTGATAGCGACGTATAGGCTACTCGTGACTTATTTTCCGGACGTTTGATAGTACTTTTTATGGGCTTATATAGTATATCAAAATTCACGTAAGTTACAAATCACGAAACTTCGGATATGCCTGAGTAGATCCCCTGGTAGGAATGTGTGATAGAGCAATAACACGATTTATTGTATTTAATATTATCTAACATTGCCTGTTGTAATGTCCTCAGTTCGATTCTCTTTTGTTATCTAATCAACAAGCTATATTTGTTATTGTAATAAGTATACATAATTGAATTATTATATGTTAGATATAATAGGTATATATATCCAATTGATTATATTTACTGTCTGCTAGAATAGTCTAGAACAGTGATCCGCAAAGTGCGACTCTGGGGGTCTACTCAGGCATATCCGAAGTTTCGTGATACGGCCGTCATTTACCTAGCTTACGTGAATTTTGACATATAAGCCCGTAAAAATTCCTGTCAAATATCCGTAAAATAAGCATTACGTGGCCTATCCGTCGTGACGTCGCTGTCAAATCCGTAATTTCGTGAATGATTACGTAAGTGTTCTTGAGTGGGAAACGCCCGTATTTTCGTCCGAAGTGCGCCTGAGTAGCCCCCCTGGCCCAAATTGCTTTGATTGTTTGCATTAATAAATATTTATTAAGAAATGTAGTTTTATTTAGTGTAAAATAAAAGTTTACTAAACAAACAGATTTGGCTCCCAATTGTTTTTTAATTGCTGAGATGTTCATATTTGGCTTAGAAGAATCTAGATAGGATATTGTAATATACATAGGGTTTGGCTGAAAACGTATGTTCCATTTTATAATCCAATAAGAATCGCTTAAACTCTACATTGGAAAATGGAAGTCCATTGTCACTAACCAACTGTTTTGGCAACCCAAAACGACCCTACATCCCTACTAATATTATAAATGTGAATGCGAGTTTGTTTGTTACGTTTTCACTCGACAACTATTTAACCGATCCTCATGAAACTTTGTACACATATTTTTGGAGATACTAGAAGGAACATAGGATACTTTTTATTAAAAAATAATATATATTATTCTTTACTATAGTTTCAGCTGTTTGGAATCATATTGATTAATTTCTATTGAAATGATCTCTGATACTTATTTAATGACTTAAATGCGAGCGAAGCCGCGGATTAAAGCTAGTTTTCTATAAAACCTAAATTGCCAAAACAGTTAGTGACAATGGCCTTCCACTCTCCAGGTATGTAATCAGAGATCTTCATGCAATGATGACCTCTGTAGTGGAGTAGCTGAAACGTGTTGAATGTCTGCTGCGTTGTTATAAACCCCCGGGTTCGATTCCCGGTTCAAGTTTATATATTGACGAGTTTCTTGTGGTCCATCTTTTCGTCATACGCCTTTCCGAAGCCATTATAGATTCTGACAATGAGCAAGCGCACGCCTTTAGTGCCTATGCTAATAAACGATTTTCATTTCATTCATTTCATATTATGAGTATGATTTATGGGTTTGGGTTTATATGTTTATGTTCTCCTCGTTCTGATATATATAGTACATACATATGTGGGATTAGCTGAGTAGTAACACCACATTCTGGCTTAACATTAGTCCGATGTTTAACCGATAGAGTTTCTATAACATGCCGGACTAATATAAAAATATATTCCAATTTGAATATATATATCTACCCCTTTCTTTCAGCGATTAAAAAGACACGCCCTTACCTTCTCATTGGTGACGCCTCCAATTTCCATTTTCACCAAACCCCTACAGGGTAGAAAATCGATTTTTCTATACACAATACATTGCTGGGTTTTGACTGACATCCTAAAGTAGTATTAGTGTAAAAAGAGTAATGTATTGCTGTCCGTTATCACCCTCTTTTAGTTTCGGTTGTGGAGTCCAGTTCGGTTTTGATTTTTGTTGTGAACGCTGGGGTTTATTGTTGCATTTTTATATGCCAACGGTTACGCGGGATTTTAGTAGGAGTAACTGTGAGTTTTATTTTTTAATTTATACTAAAAGCCATGCTAATGTGAAACTTGAGAGAACAGGATTTCATTATAACATGTAATACACTTCGTAGTAATGAAAATATAAAGTGCTATGAATTTTAATATTTCAGTTAACAGAAAATGCCTATTATACCCCTGTCGCCTCTGCCGAATTTCAAGTTTGTAGCAAAAGACTTTCATACAAACCTGCGAGAGTCCTTATACCTCCTTAATATGTCCCTGTTGCAAAATCCGTTCTTAGCGGACGTCTACTAACTATAAACTACCTCCCTGTCAAATTTCATCTTCGCCTTTATATATATAGTATATTATATATAGATTTATTTGCTACACCATTGACAAATCACAAACACATTATTTATATATAAAATACTAGCTTTTACCTGCGGCTTCGCTCGCATTTAAGTCATTAAATAAGTATAGAAAGTATAAATATAGAAAAATTCCAAACAGCTAAAACTATAGTCAGTTGGAAACTATAGTAAAACATAATATTTTTTTTTAAATAAAAAATATCCTATGTTACTTCTAGTACCTCCATAAATATGTGTACAAAGTTTCATGATGATCGGTAAAGTAGTTGTTGCGTGAAAACGTAACAAACAAATTCACATTCACATTTATAATATTAGTAGGGATGTCATTTAAGGCATATCCAACTATATACAATACGTCCAAAGAAGGTTATATCGAATACTAATTTTAACAATCCTGTAGAACAGTTAAGATTACTTGAACGTGGTGGTACAAACCCAGGAAACCACTCTGGAAGCAATATTGATTATATTTATTTATTAAATCTACCCACAAAATTACATTAACAAGTTGATATAAATGACCGCTATTATTATAAACTAAATGTAATTTTACCGGATATCATTATCTAACGGAAGTCTATAAATAATAATATAAATGAATTTGTTATTTTAAAACGTCATCTAATGCCTACAGGGATCCTTTTTTTCCTAAATCTAACTATATAAGCTTTTTGCTTTTAATTTGCTATGTCACCTGTACACTATGAAATGAAAATAGTTTACTTTGTAATAGGCACTAAAGGCGTGCGCTTGCTCATCGTTAGACTATAATGGCTTTGGAAAGGCGTATGACGAGAAGAAGACCACAAGAAATTCGTTAGGTTAAGACCACATGAAATAATTAACATAGAAAAACTGAATTTTGATTCAGAGAAAAGAAGAAGTAGTTAACAATCCATAAATTATGGACCACAAGAATTAAAATTAGATCAGTGGGCTTATCACGAATTTAGTCTGGCTTTCGAATCGAGCTTTCACAAGTAAAACGGATCCGTTAGCAATCGGGATCATGAATTTTTACTAACGACTAACGAGCACCAGTAATCTATCAAACGAACGTTCGAAAATTAACAAAAAGTATCTAAAATATTGTAGTTCCCAATCCGCACACGGTGGCGCTACTCAAATTTCCATACAAATCGCTTGGAGCGAACTCGGTTCGA
This sequence comes from Tineola bisselliella, assembly GCA_028551675.1. Classification (NCBI taxonomy): domain Eukaryota; kingdom Metazoa; phylum Arthropoda; class Insecta; order Lepidoptera; family Tineidae; genus Tineola; species Tineola bisselliella. Next base: position 42,909 of record JAPWLS010001671.1, read on the forward strand.
AAGCCAGACTAAAATTCGTGATAAGCCCACAGATCCACGGAGTAACCATACAGAGATGCCTTTTTTGACTCAGATTAAAATTTAATAAAATATTTCAGACTTATGTATAAAATGTATGTCTGTTTAGGTCAGTGTTACCAGCCCTACTGTTTTAATAGTAGATTAGCTGTTTTCACATTGATGCCCCAATTTTCTGTTTCATTCCTAATTTTTTTACTGCTTTTTTAATTAGCCTTCAGCGCCACCTATTACACTATGCAAATAGTTTTTGATAACCACTGTGTAATAAAACGCAATGACACTAGATGGCAGTATCTACTCTTGTTATTTGAAGCCACAGAAAGGCACATGAAGAAATTTAACAAAAATATGTATGATTTTAAAAAGGAAAATGATTCTGAAAATACTGAAGATGAGGCAATTGAGGATGAAAGTGGAAAATTAATTTACTTCGATTTTTAATTGTGATTTTTGGTACAATAAAGAATTTATTATTATTATTATTATTTATATATTCTTCGAAAACAATTCTTCTCAGTTGTGAACATGACATCAGACCAGGAGTCGTTGTCTGATGAGGAGCCAGACAGTGAGATGTTGAGTGACGACCTTTGCATGCAGGACAGCGATGATGATTCCAGAACATTACCTGGTAACACACACCAGGTAATTATCCAATTAGTTTAATTCTAAAAGGATTTTGGAGCTCGAAATTCAAACTCAATGCTTTCCAGAATCTTCCAGAAGATATTCCGCATCCAGGGTCGTGTCTTTCTCTACGGCCGCCGAGGAAGTTATTCACCAATTGTCGTGAACGTTGGCGTCAGCAGAACGTGAGCGGTGCGTTTGCTGAGCTTCGTCGTCTGGTGCCAACACATCCGCCTGACAAGAAGCTCTCCAAGAATGAAATTTTACGCATGGCTATACGGTGAGCTTGCTCTTCTTCTTCTATTATGTTATTTATTCTTGTTGATTTATGATCTCCAAAAAAATACTAAATTTCAAAACTTTAAAATGATAGTTAATTATACAAATAAATAAATTATAAAAAAAACTGAAGCTAAATTTTAAACACTAAACCCTAAAGATTTTTTAATACAAGCACATACATATACGGGACTCTGAAGCCCCTACATCAGTGTTTACGTGAAGTTAAACCACTTCAGTAGCTAAAGGTTAAGTTAATAAAGTTAGTAAAGTGGAATTACAAGTGTATACATTTTATAGGTACATAGGGCTCCTGTGCGAAGTACTAGAATGGCAAAAGACACACACGACAACAAACAAAGAGAACAGCGCAACTTTGGCCATCAAATGCGAGTCACCATCGAGCCCACCGCAAATGAAACGACGCAAGCGCACTTTGTATCACGATGACGAACAAAAGAAAGCGTTTGTTGAAAACGAATTCTACAAATTCGGACACGATGAAAACGGGGAATTCTTAAAAAGATATCAAGCGAGGAATTTGATTAAGTCCGATTATTACATAAGCAAAGATCATTTGCGCATTTTAAGAAATCATTACTATTTCCCTGGTAGAATCCGACAGTTGCCTTTGCGCAATTTGACAGCTGATAGGAACAGCAATAACTTGCTGATGATTGCACCGAACAGAGCTGATGATGTTAAAACTAACAGCAATTATCAGGAAGCTAATAATGACAATAAAAATAAATGAATAGAAGATTTTTACACCACATTTAATAGAAGAAGTACTCCAGTGGGCTTATCACTAATTTAGTCTGGCTTTCGAATCGAGCTGTCACAAGTAAAACGGATCCGTTAGCAATCGGGATCATGAATTTTTACTAACGACTAACGAGCACCAGCAATCTATCAAATGAACGAAAGATCGAGACGTTCGAAAATTAACAAAAAGTATCTAAAATATTATAGTTCCAAATCCGCACGCGGTGGCGCTGCTCAAATTTCCATACAAATCGCTTGAAACGAACTCGGTTCGAAAGCCAGACTAAAAAGAGTTTGCTTCAGTGAAGGACAATTGTAGTAAAAAACAAAAGAAATAAATAACAATTGAACAAACGTCCATTTAATTGTTTTGTTTATTGAAAAACAATTGGATGTATATCGAATACTTTCTTTTGTTTTTCGAAATCATTAATGACTAATTACTTATCCGTATGTACATTGGTATTAGAAATCTGGATGTCACAACGGTTGTGTGCTCTGGTATTGGTTATCTTATTTACTTATATAGCATACTAGCTTTTACCCGCGGCTTCGCTCGCATTTAAGTCATTAAATAAGTATCAGAGATCATTTCAAAAATAAATTCCAAACAGATAAAACTATAGTCAGTTGGAAACTATAGTAAAACATAATATTTTTTAAAATAAAATGTATCCTTTGTTACTTCTAGTACCTCCAAAAATATGTGTACAAAGTTTCATGATGATCGGTTAAGTAGTTGTCGCGTGAAAGCGTAACAAACAAACTCACATTCACATTTATAATATTAGTAGGGATCAGCTTCATACAAATTAATAACTCATCTCGTTATACCTGAATTAAACTTATAACTCAAAACTCAGGTATTTCGTGTCTTGTGAAAATAGTGTATAGGTATAGGTATTTAAATGTTATATTCTTGTTAATTTCATTTGTTTTTTTTGTATAAAATTACCTATTATATTGTAATTCAATGTAGAATTATTTATTAATGTATTATAATAATAAAAATATTACTGAATATAATTTTGCATTTTATTTTGGCTTATTTAGTCTAGCGGTTCTCAAACTTTTTATGGCGAAGGAAAAGCCTTAATATAATTATAAAAAACTGATTTATATGTATTTATGAATAATCATATTGCAATATAATATTACGTAATATTTAGTTGGAATATTTAGATGTAACCTTATAGCAGTATTTTAGCCCTAGAGTTCCGCGGAACACACTTTGAGAATGGCTGATTTAGTCTGTCTATGGGTATTACTATGGTTATATTACAAAAAGAGTTGTTTAGGACATTCATCTGTAATTTTTTAAAAGTCACTAAGGTGCCTATTAGGGCCATAATTTGTCTTCGATATAAGCCACGCCCCCAAAATAGGGGTTTGTTCGGAAGGAAAATCAATACTGCAAAGGACAGCTAGATAACGCTGTCTCGCTCTTTTAAGGGATTAGGGACGTTGTTGAGATAAAAACGGGATTAGGTTAATTAATATTCAAAGTCGCTTAGTTATTAAGAAGCGTGAGAGATATTTTTCGGTTGTTAGAAAAGTTTTTATTTTTTAAAGATAAAAGTTTTTTTTTTAAGTTTCACGGATGTCTAAAAGGATTAATTAAGAATTGTTTTATTTACGTATGAAATTATTTTACATATCGACCTATATTTTATAGATGGTTTTTTATTTCACATAGGGCATGTTGGTTCTTTACATTGGCATTTTGACGAGGAAAAATCACAAGAAATTCACCAATCATAGTCTGTACAAAACGTATAGTATAGACATATTTTTGGTTTAATTATAGCATTTTTAAAAATTCAATACAAGACTTTTATTACTACAAGTTTACCTTATTACTACAGGTTCAGGTAAAGTACACTCCACTAAACTGGCATGACATCTACAGTAGATTGTTAGGAGTTAGGACAATAAAATAATATTTATGTATTTAGCTTTATTGCTTTAAGAGTAAAGCTTGTATTCAGAAATAATACTCGAGCGTAGTTTGACAGTTGCAATGATTTGATCAACAATTTTGAAGTATGTGATTAGTCTATTTTGTTTCGTATAGCTGAGTGACATTTGAAGTTTTGAACTCTACTCAGTGAATCTATGCTCGAGTTATTTCTGAATACAAACCTTAGTATTACAATTTAGCACTAAAAGTAATTAAATCCAGACTACCAATTGTAATAGACGAAGCAATGTTAGCCGGGATAACGAGAGGAGTGTGCCCTGTTAATTTGGACAGAGCACATTCGTCTCCTCAAGCCAGGATAGTGTCTGTGGTAACAGTTGTCTATGCTCATGGACCGCACTCTAGCTTAACATCAGGCGGAGTGTGGTCATATGCTGGGCTATCAATAAAAAAAAACGAAATCTAGTATAGATATTGAATATTTATTACTTTTGCCAAAACGTTTCCATAATAACGAGAGATTTGACAATGTCTTCGGCTAATATTTCAGGCTTCTCGAATGCAAGAAAATGCCCTCCGTCGTCCAGAATGCTTGAACGTACTACATTCTTATATTTCAGTTTAAATATATTCAAGGGCGTGAATGATAATTCGTGACGCGATTGGATCACTGCTGTGGGGACCGTGGTTGGTATTCTGAAAGAATATTTACATTAACCTTCTTCTTCTTCTTTTTTTATTAACTAGCTTTTACCCGCGGCTTCGCTCGCATTTAAGTCATTAAATAAGTATCAGAGATCATTTCAATAGAAATGAATCAATATGATTCCAAACAGCTGAAACTATAGTCAATTGGAAACTATAGTAAAAACAATTATTTTTTTAATAAAAGGCATCCTATGTTACTTCTAGTACCTCCAAAAATATGTGTACAAAGTTTCATGATAATCGGTTAAGTAGTTGTTGCGTGAAAACGTAACAAACAAATTCACGTTCACATTTATAATATTAGTAGGGATAGGGAAGTAGGGATGGTCTCAGATATCTAATGAAGACAATTCTGTCAATGTCGAGTATTCAGGCAATAACCCAATAAGAAATTATTAAATTTCAATACACGCGTAATAACTATTTGTCTTTAATATATATCCGAAGCAATTAATAAAAGAAGAAAAGGTCTTCATTAGACCAGCGGTTCTCAAACTTTTTGGCGAAGGAAAAGCCTTAATATAATTATAAAAAACTGATTTATATGTATTTATGAATAATCATATTGCAATGTAATATTTAGTTGGAATATTTAGATGTAACCTTATAATCTCCCTTTGGTAGGTATTTTTTGCAGTATTTTAGCCCTAGGGTTCCGCGAAACACACTTTGAGAATGGCTGCATTAGACATCTGAAGTCATTTAGTTTTAGAAACTATAGGACATACTAACTGCATTTCAGGATTAAAAGTAACCACATAGGACACAGTGGTTATTAACAGTAGTTATCTCTCATAGACGTGACAGTCCATTGTTCTGACCAAAAAATGCTTCAATCGAAGTCTGATGATACAGAGGACACTTACGAATCTAGCTGCAGCCCCATATGTCTCAAACTAGCGCTTTCTGCATACAACCTCATAGACGTGGTGATGCACTGCGAGCTCCAATACAGCATCAGGTTATCAATTAATTGATCTAATGTGAATTTCTTTGTTAAACCACCATCAGGGAGTCTGGAGTTAAAATGAAAGCAAGATAATTAGATTATTAGCTCTGTCCTTGTCTTATTTTTGATAAATGGGGACAGTTGTTTTATGTAGCCATTTTTCTTTATTGCATGTCACAATTATAATTAAGATGTCAGTACAGTTTAGTGTCAATGTGACACCCGGTCAGGGCACAGCAATAATACAATAATAAACAATTTCAATTAATACACTAAATTTCATTCAAAGCATTTTAAAATCAAATATAAAATATGTATAGCCATGTAGGTATCAAAATCAATCATCTTTATATAGCATAGACCCTCAGAATCTACGAGATTTCGGGAAGGCATATGACGAGTAGAAATCAAAGGAAACTCGCCAATCATAGCCTGTACAATCAAGTTAGTATTAGAAGTTAGTTTAAAGCATCTTTACTCAATACAATGAATGTAAATGAAGCTAGTACCTGAGTATATAAGCACACCAACATACACACAATTATCTCAGTCACTCTGGGTAGACACATTTATCTATCTTTCTAATGATAAGCTATTTAAAATACTTTATGCAGCTTATAAAAAGTGTTAATTTAGATTAGCGGTTCTCAAACTTTTTTGGCGAAGGAAAAAGCCTTAATATAATTATAAAAAACTGATTTATATGTATTTATGAATAATCATATTGCAATGTAATATTTAGTTGGAATATTTAGATGTAACCTTATAATATCCCTTCGATAGGAATTTTTATGCTAAAATAAGCTCTAGGGTTCCGCGGAACACACTTTGAGAATGGCTGATTTAGATTTATTTCGAAAGCATTGCAAACTTAAAATAAAAGCGAAAATAAGCTGCAAGAAGTCTTTTGTATTAGTTAAACGATCTCTACCTTAAAATGAGGATTAATCCAGGTGGAAAATTTCTCCAATATATAAGCTGCTAATCCTGCTGGCGAATCCTTTAATGGCACACCTGTAACATGAAATTTATTAATTATATAACGCGAGGATTGTGAAGGCGACTGCTGCCTGTCAGACATACACACCTATAGTGTCAGGTTTAGTTGATTGTATATGACCGTATCCAGTTTCTTCTAGAAGAAAACTGAAGTATTGTGTAAGTGGAAGCACTCTGTCCACAGTTTCTTTATCAGTAACCAGTGAGGGGAAGAAGGATCCAATTACAGACATGACTGAGGTAGCTGTGGAGGTCACTGCTGGCATGTTTGTGTGGTAACCGAGTATCTCCTGAAAAAAAAAAAGGATTTGGAGATGGTAACTTAAATATTCCATACTATAGGACAATAACGACACAAACATAACCAATATTATAAAACGGAAAGATTTGAATGTTTATAACGAATTAGCTCAAAAACTACTGGACCAATTTCAAAAATTCTTTCACCATTTGAATGCTACATTATCACTCATCAATATAGGCTATATAAATTACAGGAAAAAAATAATGATCCTTACTAAAATTACAATAATTTCAGAGACTCCGAACAGGCAGTATTAAGTCGTTTAACACTAGATTTACCAGACCAGTCAAAATGACTGTTCTTGCAAGATCAAATTAAAATTCCTACTGCGTGTAACATTTTCTTTAATTCTTCTAATCTTCTTTAATTTATAACAGAAGAATTAGTTTTATGAATTTTATATTATTATTTTATATATATTTGCAACAAATATATCCTTTTTTGGTTTTTGTAGAAATAGGTATATTTAGGCTGGTAAATCTAGTGTTAAATATGAAACATCATTAAACTTCATAATCGGGTTCGATTCGAAGTCGCGGGCATCAGCTAGCATATAATGCATTGTACACAGTTAATTACCTGAGGAAAGATGGTTGCCATAATACCACCAATAATGCTGCCCCAGTCACCACCCTGTATGTAAAACTTCTTATGCCCAAGTCTGAACATTAAGTTCCTCATTACAACACCAACTTCTGCTGCTCCTAATCCAGGACGTACTGCTCCCTATGGAAATATTCTCTCTCTGAGACATAAATTGTTTATAGGGAATTTTGGAGCGAATTTGAGTCGTGTTAGATTCTAGATATGTTTTGATAGTTGTATATATTCTAATAGTTGTTTATATATTGTACAATTCATACATAAATTATGACAAAACTGAGACAGTCCTCTTGTGTCAGTCATAGAAAGACCTAAATTTACCACAGGACAGGCTTGGCCTAGTATGAGAACCAGCGGTGAATTCTTTATGTATATACGTATAAATTGTGAATAAAGTATTATTATCTAGTTTAATAATCGGGGTACCCAGTAGCAGAGGCGGCTCGTCCTAAAGAGCGCTGGTGCAGTGCACTCCCACGAAAATTACAGAACTTATATTACAGCGGCGTAGATATAGGTAATATAATATACTATTGTATAGGCATAGTAGAATAGAATGAATGTAATGTAAGGATAGTATGTATTATGAAGAAATATAGATTACTTCTGTAATTTTCGTGGGAGTGCACTGCACCAGCGCTCTTTAGGACGAGCCGCCTCTGCCCAGTAGCACATGTTTTCGGACCTAGTACAGGGGCACTTGCTATTTTTAGGTAACAAAATTATTTACAAAATAAACTAATTTATTTTTATAGAACAAAAAACAGATTGGTAAGAAGAAATGATACAGAAAAGTAGTTGGTAATGGTAGAACATAGACTCACAGAAGAAAACCCATATCCAGGTAAACTTGGTATTATTAACTCTAGCGTTATACCATTTATCTTCCCATATTTATTTAATTGAGGTATCATTTCATAGAACTCCCTCACAGAGCCTGGCCATCCGTGTAGAAGGAGTAATGGAAGAACTTTTGAGTTCTTTGGTACTTCTGTAAATACATATGTTGTTTAAAACTGTATAAACTCTACATAGCGACACTTATGGAACTGTTATTTAGAGTAGTCGTTAAATAGAGAGTGTATACTAACGACCTCTGTGGTCATGAAAGTAACTTACATATAACTTATTCAAAAATCATATTTCACGTTAGATGAATATCTTACTGATAAAAAGGCTTGAACATAACCAATGACATTTTATGTTTATCCTTAGGTATATAATAGGATGCCCCTATACATCAGCTATTTTTCTACATCATAGTAGATTTATTATATATTATTATGACATTAGTGTGTAAGTGGACAATAAATAATCAAATTGATTTATATATGTATTGACGAGTAAAAGCGCTCTATTGGAGCCCATTTACAAAAAGTAAATAAATTAAAATTAAAAAATATATAAATGTAAACAGAATTATTTAACAAACCTGGTTTAACATGTATAAAATGAATATCAAGTCCTTGTATGTTAGTTTTGTATTGCGGATATTTGTTGAGATAATTCTGCCTGTTTGTGAATTGGTATTTGTCCTTCCAGTGATCGAGTACAGTGTTCAAGTAACGCGTGTTGAACCCGTACTCGAAGCCCACTCCTTCGAGCGGAGGTGTCAATGTGCGACGGCTGGATAGGCGATCCTTCAAGTCTTTTATCATCTGCAATAAGTTTATTACTTTTTTGTTACACTAAATTACTCATAAATCTTATTAACACTAGACCTACGAGCCGGTCAATATGACCTATTTTTACCAACCGGTCAAAATGACCGGATGACTTGTGCGTGCAAAGTATTAAATATAATTCAATAAATTGATTGTAGAATTGTAAATAATAGAATCGTTTACAAAAAATAACGAGTAGGATTGTATATAAAAGTCTTGTGAAGAATTTTTGAAACTGGTCATATTGAGCGGTTAGTAGTTCTAGTGTTAAATTCAATCAAAAAAATACCTCTTCATCAAAATGAACTTTAAAAGGTTGTATGCTTGTGTCTACATTTGCCTTAAGGTGTTCAGGACCCCACCATTGTTCTAAATCAAATTCAGGCATTGGTGGTGGTGCCTTCATAAATATAGAGTGGTATATACCACCTGCTGTTATAGCTACTAATACTGATGTAATTATTAGGAGGTTTGCCATCTGAAATTATAAAAAAAAACTTTTATTTGTCTTTTTTATTAGTCTACACTGATCTAGATCACAAGAGCAGTGGTTCCCAAAGTTAACTAGGTTGTATAAATATTGGTAATGCTCTGAGATTCCCTAGTAGCGAGTCCTGGAACTACTTAATGCCGTCTTATTTATTCTAATTGGAAAATACAAGCATTACCAATATGAATGAGAAATTATTCTTATTAACACATACGTACATATTACATTCTTGGATCCACTTTAATATTAGTTTGGGAACTTTAATATAATAGTTTGGGAACTTCTGATCCAGAGTGTGGTCTATAAGCGAAGACTAGACAGTAATAAAAATTTAATAAAAATATTTTAAAATAGTTTCTGTGACTATTTTAAACAGACAAATATATTGGGTTAGTATTTAATTATTTAAAAAAAACTTACTTTATTATTTATTTATTTATTAAAAAAAAACACAATCACAATCGCCTTCGCCTAAACGTAACAACAAACTGATTGTAAATCAACTTTTATCTTATTTCAACTTTTAAATACGTATTTAAATAATTATTCGCAATACATTACAGTCTTCGTTTATTCTACAACTACAATTACAGAACAAAACTAGCAATGTATGTTTAAGATTATTCTATTAATATTCTATTCTGTAACATCATCCTTAGATTCCAATTGGAACACTTGGACTTGTCAAAATACAATTATACTTAACTAGCTGTTGCCCGCAACTACGTCTGCGTAATAATGAATGAAATAAATCTAATAAGATTTATACAAACTTTCATCCCCTATTTTATCCCCGTTGGGGGTAGAATTGATCAAAATCCTTTCTTAGCGGATGCCTACGTCATAACATCTACCTGCATGCCAAATTTCAGCCCGATCCGTCCAGTGGTTTGGGCTGTGCGTTGATAGATCACTAAGTCAGTCAGTCAGTCAGTCACCTTTGAGTTTTATATATATAGAAGATAGAAGATAATATGCAGCAACTGTAATAGTGGCTTGTTCACTTTAACAGTAGTAAATATTTTTAGTATTTTATTCGCTAATAGTTTAAAAATACAATGTTCAACTGAAACACCAGGTAAAATTTATTCAAGCTGCATATAACGAAGTAACTTTCTATAGGGAAACAGCTTAAATATATAGCTTAATCAAACTCGACGTGACTTGACCAACTTAAAAATGTAAAGTCATGATTACACTGTTAGTTAATCGACTTACTGATAAGATAATGACCCAAAATTTTTGAATCAAGTTTTTTAGTTATCAACTTTAGTATTTATTGTCGTTATTTCTAAATTTTATATACATTGCTTTTTGTGTTACATAGTTAAAACAAAATCACTTGATATAGCCGTCTATGTACACACGCCAAATGCACAAACTAATGTATAGTAGAAATTCACTAGTAGATGAATTATTGATTTGCAAGGAAGCTTTCGTTATGTAGCTCAAATTAATGTTTAGTAGTAACCGAGCAATGTAAACGTAATATTTTTTAAATTATTTACGTTATACAATCACTGCCAAGGTTAAATAATGACTCGAGCAATTATTATAAATCTTTTTATCAACGAGGTAATTTGATATTTGGTACATTGGTGTAAACTGTTTTTTGCGGTTAAAATGTACGATTATAGCAAGAGTAAATAAAGCTCATAAATAGCGTACGTCTTTGAATAAAACGGACTATACTTTTTATAATTTACTCGCTGTTGTATGCTATGCTGTATATATTTTTTGAGGTCAGATCATATTGATCTCTGATGATTAGTGACTTAAATGCGAGCGAAATCGCGGGTAAAAGCTAGTATATAATAAAAACACGCTACTCCAATGTGTAATGTTATTGTGGAAACCGGCATATCTGGACGTTATGCTCGACTGGGCGCGGTTCATTGTCATTATCTCAAAAGCTCTACTCCCGTAACTCGATCATTAAACTCGCTTGAAATTTATTCATTCAATTTTCGCGGGAAAACTCTTGAAATGCGACTATAAGTTGGTTAATTTCTTTTTATTTAGTTAGAACATTATATTGTACAGGTTATGATTAGTGATTTTTTTTGTAATTTCTACTCGTCATATGTCTTTCTGAAATCTCGTAGATTCTAAAAAAAATAAAATATATTGTTTACATAAAGTATATTTTCAGACTTATTCAATCAACATCATATACAAGGTACTATATTTCAAAAATTAATTTCATTCAGAAAACATCAATCAAATTCATAATTAAATTCAAAAATCTTCTGCGGCCCACACGTAGTACCTAAAGACTAGTATGCATTAAAAGAATCTCTACAATAGTTTAATTTTTTATGAGTATTTCATTAAACTTTAACTACTGAGATGGATTTAATTTCACGTAAACACTGACGTGGGGGCCTCAGAGACCCGTACATATATGTGCTTGTATTTAAAAATCTTCAGGGTTTTTAAGGTTTAGTGTTTAATATTTAGCTTCAGTGGATGTGTTTGAATAAAATAAAATATATTATATTTTTTAATTTATTTGTACATAATTAACTATAATTTCAAAGTTTAGAAAACACTTAGCTTTTTTTGGAAAAAAATCACATAAAATCACATAAAATAATTATAAAAAATCAACAAATTAACTAATTAGAGTAATTCAAAAATTTTATTTTCTCAAAACCTGAGAGGCCCCCACCTCAGTAGTTGAAGGTTAATCGAGTTACAAAAGTAACCGTGAATTATGTAAGAGAGAGCACCTTGGCGTCGTAATTTGATGTTTTCGTGTCGAGTTAGTACTGTGGGTGTCGTTTTATAGGAAAGACGTTTGATTTCGTGTTTTTTTATTACAGTGGAAGGAAAAACACATTTAAAAGGTAAAATATACTTGTAGAATGATCTTTTATTGTTTTAAGTTGATAAATACATCAAGATATTATTTTAAACACAAACATATCGCCGCTAAAGATGTCTTCCAGACAACCAATTGTAGGGAGCTCTGTGTGTGTGAGAAAAATAGTTTCGATGTTTTATGTTCTCTTAATACTTACGCTACAAGGCACATAGTTTATGTGTTACTAGCTTATACCCGCGGCTTCGCTCGCATTTAAGTCATTAAATAAGTATCAGAGATCATTTCAATAGAAATAAAGCAATATGATTCCAAACAGCTGAAACTATAGTAAAAAATAATATTTTTTAAAATAAAAGTATTCTATACTACTTCTAGTACCTCCAAAAATATGTGTACAAAGTTTCATGATGATCGGTTAAGTAGTTGTTGCTGATGAGGTTTGTTATACAAAGGTTGGGTTGGTCTACGATTCGTTTTTGATCTCAGCTTTACGTAGGTACTAATCTGCTTTCCCTGTTATAGCGAACGATTTCGTTAAATAGAGGCAAATAATACTTTCTTTTTATATTTTGCAAAGATTGAAAAAAGGTTTTTAACAAATGTATTCGTAATGTAAAGGTATATTTTGCATTAGCTCTTACGGGCAGTTCTAGGGAATTTCGAAAAATTCGTTGAATCGAGGAAATCGTTATATTGAGGTTACTCTATATTTATTTTAAACGTAATTTCTTTTTTTTAAATTTCATTTGTTTTTTTTTTATTTTAATACTAAATTATAATAATTACTAATTAATCTTTCCTCTTTATAATATTAGTATAATGTATTATACTTTAAAGACATTAAACAATCAGTGTACAATGGACCTTTCTGATAAATGTTGCATAAATTTATTATTTTATTTAAAAAAAAAACTGTTTACTTGTAATTAATGAAATTTGAACCCGCACTTTATTTTGAAGTGAAACTTCTTTAGAATCGTTGTGATTTCAAACCGGATGTAACGGAAATACGACAGGTTCTGACGTTTCGCGCGCGAATTTCAAAATTTGTTTTTGCGATATCTCGACAACCGATGACGTCAGCGCGACCGCGTAAAGGGTTATTCTGATCGAAATTTGGAGGCCTATTCGATTTTTGTATTAAAAATTTTTTTTTTTTTTTTTTTTAAATTTTTTTTTTTTTTTTTTTTTTAATTTTTTTTTTTATGATTTTGGATGGCGAGGGGGTGTGGAGGGGAAGGGGGGGGGGGGGGGAATCGGCGGCGGCTCGCGCCGACCTTCGGTCGACGCTCGATTTATGGCTATATGTCTTACGTGGATCGCGATTTTTGGTGGATGAAGGAGGTGGGGGGGAATTGGTTGCGGCTCGCGCCGACCATGACTATATCCCTTAAGTGGATCGCGATTTTTGATACAAGGGTGAGGGGGAAGGGGGGGGGGGGGGGGTCCGCCGCACGCCTTATTGGCTGTATCTCCGAAAGTAAACGTCCGATATAGTTCGTGTAAACGACAATCTTGGTCAGAATCATAAGCTCTTTCAAGATCTGAAAAAATTTTTCAGGATTTTTTTCAGGAACCGAAATTTTTTTTTTCCGTATTCTATTTTAAAAAACTAATCTATGTAAAAGTCAAGAGGCCGTTCGCGGCCGGCTCCGAAGGCACCCCACTAAAAAAAAATTAAAATAAAATTAAAATATGGAACTTGAGCAATAAATTATGTAACATATGTTAAATAAAATTTCTTTTAAAATTAATCAAAATACTTTCATTTTTAAACGAATAAACTTTGTAATTATCCTACCCTTGATATATATATTCATCTCATTCTTTTCTCGATTTACTGAAGTTTCACTTCTATCGTGTATGAATCGCACACACACCTTTTTTATTTATTTATTCAAAAAGAATTTAAAAAAAATCACTTAATTGAAGATAACAATAACTATAAATAAAGATATCGTACGTAGAATATTGACAACACCATCACAGGGCACTCAAACGCATTATGTGTTTTTTTAACTCATATTTAAATTTACTAATATATCTAATATTAGTTATGTTAGGTGGTAATGCGTTATAGAACTGTGCCCCTTCCACTATAACTTAATTGATTTCTAAATGATCAATTGACATTGATAATCGTGATATACGTTATGTTAACTTTAAGATCATAAGTAAACATTGAAACAACTACGTAACAAAATATTTACTAAAACTTTGCAACACAAACAAAAAAACAAACGCAAACACGTTATGTTTTTGCAAGTCACAGAGGCAATTTGCGTTTATAAATAGTACTTATTAATATTTATTGTCTTGTTTAGTTTTTCTTAGAATTTGGAATTCAAATATTATTATTATTATTATAAAATACTAGCTTTTACCCACGCCTTCGCTCGTATTTAAGTCATTAAATAAGTATCAGAGATCATTTCAATAGAAATGAATCAGCATGATTCCAAACAGCTGATGCTATAGTCAATTGGAAACTATAGTAAAAAATAAAAAGTTTCCTATGTAGAACCTCCAAAAATATTGTATGTGTACAAAGTTTCATGATGATCGGTTAAGTAGTTTGCGTGAAAACGTAACAAACAAACTCACATTCACATTTATAATATTAGTAGGGATGTATTATAAATTCGTTTTTTAATTTATACTAACTTTAATTTATTTAATTTGT
>JAPWLS010001269.1:0-39324 GCA_028551675.1 Tineola bisselliella
TTTAACTAAAAAAGCTAATTCTTAAATAATTGCGTTAATAACTATTAGGTATAATTTCGCTTGACGAGACTAAAATATCAACTGGGTGTTTGCTTACATAAGGGGGGCATAAGAATTGTTGAAAGACTAAGGTGGGGCATGGCACAAAGAAGGTTGGGAAACACTGCTCTAACCCAAACTAGAATAACTGTCATACATTATCTTTACGATTTAATACATTTAAAACTCTAGCTTAACATCAGACAAAGTTTAGTTACATGCTAATATTACAAAACGTGGTATTAATTCTTCACTCTAGTGTTAATTAAATCAAATGAGTTTATCACTATTATATATATTATACTATTTTTTATTATATTTTGCTATATATATAAACATATTTTTATATTAATTTAAGTTATATTTAGAAATGTAAGACGAATATGCAGCGCCAAGACAAACCAACACTGGTTTTTGGCGCCGAGGGAACAGATTGTAATATTTATTTAAAAATAAACGTTTTATTTATTATTTATTATTTTAATCAGATTCAAAAGGTTTATAGGAATTCCATACAACCTGTCACAGCTACATAATGGTAACAGCAAAATGTATTTAAAACTGGAACACACAAATAATCTCATAGTCTTTAATACTAACATGTAACTGATCTTTGTCCAATGTTATGCTATACTAAAACACAGTCCAAGAGTTACCAATTTCCGAAGCAGATGTAACCTGTCCGCATATAGCAGTGTTTTTAACTAAACACTGCAGCAACGAAGGCTGATCAACAGATTGGTATGTTGATAAGATATTTTCAGCATTTACAGAGTCACATTGTAGACCTGTAATAAATAAACAAGTATGGTTTTCAGTATTGTAACTACCTGCAGCTAGGTCGCTATTCGTTTAAAAAATACTTAAGTGTAGATAGTTCAATATAATACTATATATGAAATATTATATTATATTCAATATAATATTATATATGAAAAAAAAAATTATAAACGACCTGAAAACAATTGGTGCTCTAAGAATATAATAATAATAATTTATTAGTACAGTCGACAATCTTGAAATGGATACAGATTGGACTTTGGACTGGAAGAAACAATAATGAAAAAATTAAATAAAACTATAATCTTATCATGTCAAAGTTGAGACATGTGTGAAAGGGATGCAAATATCCCCTTTGCCATTTACGACACCGCGACTGTTTCTCTTTCCCTAGCTTATATACCTACAAAATTGTATCCATTTGAAAATTTGGCTCCAAACGTTCAACTAAATAACCCGGTATATAGCTACATGTTATATTTTAACCAATGATACCATGGGCGTAGCCAGCCATGGGCTCAGGGTGGGACAGCAGTCTAAAATAATATGTAACTAGCAAACTATGCCCGCTGTCTTACGCCGGTTAATTTTTTTGTGTCGAGTGTGAACTTTCTTACGGATATTAAGAATTGTAGTTAGTACCTAGATAATAAGTTTTTTAGGTTTGATTAGGTACCTTACAGGTCAGAGCCAGGGTGGGGCCAGCGTCCCAATCTGCCCCACCATGGCTATGCCCATGAATGATACTCACCTAAGTAATTTATAATACTCCAAACATCACTCTTCGTAAATCTCAACTGTTCTCTTTCAATCTCACTTTTGTTTTGCATCAACAGTTTAGAAAAGTTAAAAACCATATTAGCTAATGGTATTTCCGAAATAAAAACAGACAATGTGTATTTAAATTTCTGCAATAAAAATGTAGTTCAATTATATATATTATCTTAGGCTACTTGTGAAGATGATTTAACTAATTTAAAATATATTTACAGGCTTATTTTTAGTATTTAAAGTGTATGAAAGCTTCCTTAAGTATTTAAAGTTATATACAAACATTACTCTAGCTTAACCTAAGTCCAAATTAAGTTAAATAAATTAATAAGTACCTGTTGGAGTAAATATTCAGCAATAAGAACATTTATGGCTTGAAACTGCAATACTAGTCTTTGAGTAAATAGTTGTTGACATTTCGTAGAATTACCTTGGAAAAAAGTTTAAAATTTAAAACATACTTTTGAAAATAATTATCACCAAGGAATATAAATAATTGTATACCTATTTCGGAGTTTTTTAACACGTCGACTATATGACCACGTAAATATGCTCTTAAATCATTTAAAACACCATTTTTATCAAACAATTCGTAGATAAATTTTTGAAAATCTGTTGCTGAAAAATCGTCCGCTATTTTCGTTTCATATTTATTCGAGGCATCTTTATTGCTTATTCCACACTCCATTTTATATTTTAATGTGATATAGAATACAATAATATAGCATTTTAAGTCTTCGTTTTTAATTTTTATACGATAAGTACACGCAGAATTTCAAATTTCCCCAAACATTATAGTTTGTTTTATAAATTTTTGACAGGTGCGTTTCGTTTGTTGTGACTTGATTTTAATTTTAGTTGCTATGCAATATATTCTATTATTATTATGATTTACTTGATAATAAACTTTAATTTATGAATTATTTTAAAATATACAATAAATGGATAAGAAAACGTAACCGAATTATTTACTCTAATATTACATATATTTGTCATTCAACTCGAACCTACATGAAAATTTCAACAACGCTGTCGTTAGTCCCTGTGGCGCAGAGGATAGCGCGTTGGACTTCTAATCCAAAGGTCGTGGGTTCGATCCCCACCAGGGATGTCCTGTACTGTTTTTTTCGTACTTGTTTTTTATATTATTTTTCATATTATTTTCCTTTATTATAATTAAAAATATGTCCAGTCAAATTTTACCGAAAGTTACTTGAACCCAATGTAATGTTATGTTTAAAATTTCCTTTCAAAGAATATTTTGATAATTAAGTTTATTAATCAACAATATCAATTCAGAGAAATAAAATTTATAATTAATTAATTTTATTATTATTATTCCCAGCTGTTTCTTTGTTTGTTACTAGAGCTTGGCACCATAAATATAGAATTAGCTAACACAAATGGAAAAATATGGTGGGCATATCAGAATAGTAGAATGTATATTGAATTATTTTCGTAAACTTGTGATTATAAAGTTATGTTAGATTTGACAGAGACTAATCCTGACTTTTTTTGTGTAATCAGTGATACATGTATGATGTACAAAACTAATTTTCAAATTAATGCAACTTTGCGGGTTATCTTTACTTTGACACTGGCAAATTGAGAAAACCAAAAAAAGAGAATTTTATTAAAGTTGTTTTCGCCGTTTTGTTATTGTTATTATTTATTTTCTTAGTTAGTTATTATTCTAAAATGAGCGAGAAGCGACGAAAAACTCCTTTTACAATCTATGAAAAGGATTTTTTACGTGAAATTTTATCCAACGTATCGCATATTATTGAATCTAAAAAAACGGACGCGGAATTCAATCGTAAAAAGGCCGAGGCGTGGAGAGGCATCACCGAAGTTTTTAATAGAAACCCGAAATGTAATCCTGTAAGTATTCCAAATATAAAACAACTGTAAGATATCCTTACTACAAACCATCACACACGTTTTAGGCTTCACCGAGACAACTGAAAAAACTGTGGCACAATACGAAAAGTAAGGCACGAGAAATGAAAATAAAAGAGAAACAGAAGTGGTCTACAGAAGATGAATCACATGAATCTGACATGCATCCAGAAGATGATACTGTGCTGGAGCTCCTACCTGACATGGTGCCTTCAATAAGCATGGATCAGGACAGTGAAGGTAAATATGTATTTATAACTAGCTTGTGTGTGTTTGTTAAATGTCAAAAAAAGAAACTTCATATATCAACATAAATAAGTAGCTTGGATATAAAATTACAAGTCAATAGAAAGCTAGTACACTGAATTGACATGTTATTGAGTTAAAAGGAGATAGTAGTGTTAGAAAAAGGTGTACACATGATGATTTTCAAATAGATACAGTTTTTATAGGTATATGTGATATAAAGAGAAACAATTGTGGTGTTGTGAACGCAAAGGTATTTGCATCCCTGTCACACGCCTCAATTTCGTATATTGTTGTCTCTTTCCTAATGATTATTTCTTCTAGTCCAATGTATCCATTTGAAGATTGACAACTGTACAATCCGTTATGAAGCCCTGTGATTGGTTACCGATTGAATCAAATAAAAATAAATGTTTTTTGTCCTTGTCTTATCCATACATTGTATTCTATTTTAGTGTTCTCAATTTTTTTGTGTTTAAAGGACACCAGGATAAAACCAATGTTTATTTGATATTTCTTTATTATTAAAATTACTGTAATATGCATATACACAGAGGCAATGGTCACCTAGTCCATGTAAGACAGTGTTTGGCAAACTAAAGAACTGAGTTATGTCTAGGTTGCATTATCTTCACAAACCTTGTTGTTTTGTGGTACACCAACTAATTGCAGAACATTGTCTTAATTTGAGGTTACAGTCTTTAATTTTGTATGAATTTTAAAATATATTTATTGTCTTGTTAGCAAAGTGTGATGACAATGGAGAAACAGATAATATGAATTGGCTGCCATTAGACAAAATGCCACCAGAAGTAGAAGTCAATACCACAATTAAAACCGAATTCATAGAAGAGCCAGAAACTCCATGTGCCTCGTCTTATAAAAAGCCTCTGCCCACAGTTAGTACAGTCAGCCAGTTAAGGAACACGCTCATAAAAAAGGATATTAAACATCAACAAATAAAATTTGAACTAGAAATAGAATATTTGAAGAAAAAGAATGAAATTGAAATGGAACATTTAAGGAAAAAAAGCGATATGGAATATAAATTGTTGCTTTTGGAATATGAACATAAGAATAAATTATATAAGCTTATTGAAAATGAACAGGAGTTTAAATTACAAGAGTTATATTATAATTAGTTAGGTAATTTTGAGTTTTGTGACTTACTGTCATATTTGGCGAAGCCTCTGTGACTATTATGGCTAAGGGTTTGGAAAAGTCTTAAATGATAAGGTTTTTTTAAATTCAAAGGTAATTGTTTATTGCTATTAAGATGTGTAAAGTTATCACCTGTAACATCATCATACCGCTCTATATATCTTTATTGTATATTAACTGCCCTAGAAGCTAATAGTCCAAGATATTTTTGCCTGTTTTTTAATAACTTTTTATTTTAAATTTTAAGTATAGGCAGTCCTCATACTTACGGCATGTTAGGTTCTCGAAATAAGAAGAGATAAATTTTTCATATGTTTACATGTAAAATCGAAGGGTTAGGTTCAAAGATAATAGGTCTTATATTAAAAGACGCAATAACTCCTTGATTCAATGGTTTCTATAACGAAGTGGAGGCAGGAACAAAACATCACAAGTGAATTCTCCTATGCCGGAAATCGAAACCATTGACGTATGCTTGAGGAATAGTGTCAAAAAATTGTTTGACGTAGCTCGAAACGACTTAAGTCGAGGACTGCCTGTATATAAGAGAGATGTCTAGGGTTATTGGATATGATTTGTCTAATTCTAAAGGTATTTAATGACTTATTATTGCAATTTAAAATATAAATATTATATCATTAATATTTGTCTTGCCATTACTAGTGTAGCTGCACAGCTTTTGAGTTTAGTTGATTAAGTCTCTTATTGGTTTGTTTTATTATAACTTTTTTAGTATGAATTCTCAGGAAAAAAGCGGGTAAAATTACAAAAATTAGGTGTTAGATCAAATATCAAATTAGTTTTGATATTTATTGTTTTAAATATTATATTATAGAGCCTATTTTCAGTATTCGTATGACGTACCTATATGTTAATGGTTATGTGTAAGCGATTTTACATTAATATTGTATAAATGCTTTAATAATATATTAGTTGTTATTTAAAAGTATAAAAATTAGAATATATATCCGGCTTTTTTTATCGTAGTCGGCGACTAATTTTTTAAATGCGCCGACTATTTCTTACTTTGTGTATATTTCTCAATAAAATGTATGTATTACTTCTTTGTAAAAAATATATTTATGACATTTATCAAACAAAATTAGTATCTTAATTGGAAAACAAATTAACATAATATTTAATGACATATGTCAATTCTGCGTGATGATATTTGAAACTATTGTCAAACAGTGAATGTAAAACTCAAAAAACTTTTTTTGTTATTTATATTTGTATGTCAGTAGTGACTGTTTTGTTAAACGAACGTCACTAAACTCCTATTTCTGTAATGTTAGTCGGCCGACTAGTCGACGTTTACAACCGACTAATCGGCTATGTTTTCCAAACATTAGACAAAAACATCTAATAAAAATGTTAAATATATATTTACTTTTTTTATCAATATGTTTTTTTATTCATGGCACTTTCCTATATGTTCCCTCTTCCTACCAAAATCTTCCTATTTTCTTAAAATGTTCACATATTTCAGCATTTGATTTTGTCAGCACGATATAATTTCTTTGACACATCAATGAAAATAATCATTAGAAATAAATTAGATGGGTGTTTTGTTTTTGAACTTGCTAAACTCCTATTTCTGTAAATGTTAGTGTGATTATTTATGTGCAACATCCAGAAAACGAGTGTGTATTCTTATTTTTTCCTCCAAAGTCCAATAGTATTACCAAGCGGAAATATATATATTCATATTGTTTTACGTGATGAATGCCACAAACTGATACTTATAACGTTGAATTAAACAGTTTAATAGTAAGTTGAGCCAATGGCATATTATTTGACGCTAGCAAATTGATATAATGTCATTACTCGTTGCAAAAAAAGTTTATTTTGACGTTTGGACTTGTGTGTCGGGTGTTCGTGCTGTTTGTTTTCTTTAACATTTTCATTATAATTCCGAATATTTAAGTAAATTAGTAAAATGCGTCGACGCGTTGGAGTTGGAGCCATACAAAAGGACAAATTAGTAATAGAAAAATATAAAGAACGAGGCACAGAAATACAAGAAAACCAATTTCAACAGATGTCGAAGCAGTTGGAAGTTTTTCGGGAAAACTTGGAGGAATTTGCGACAAAACATAAGAGTGAAATAAAGAAAAATGCGCAATTTCGACGACAATTTCAAGTGGCTATATATCTGTGTACTTGAAAAGGTCCAATAATAATATTGGTATTGGTGTTGATCCATTTCATAGTATTGTGCATTTTTCTTTATGTTTCACCTAGTTAGATATAAAACACTGTAATGAACTGTAATAAAATATTTTTTTTACATAATTTCACTATTTTATACAATCTTTAAAAGAAAATTCATAAACTTGTCACTTAATAAATTGTATTCAATAACCAATATTAAGAAATCGTATTTTTTTTGTTGTTTTGACCATTATTCGGAATTTTAAAAGTTCTAGTAATAAATTTTCAAGTTTTAGAAGTGGTAATGATGTTTATTTGGTATAAAATCACTTGTATTAGAAATTAATACAGCTCAAGATTCATGTGACACGATGCTAAACCTTAGCCATAATATTTAATAATAATTACAGGCATTGGCGATTTCTATTATGAGTTGGGAGTACAAATAGTTGAAGTATGTTTAGCGACAAATTATAAAAATGGTGGCCTGATCACTCTGGAGGAACTGCGCACACGATTGATAGCTGCAAGAGGTAAAGCTAAGAAACATCAAGAGATTACAAATGAGGATTTGCTGGCTGCTGTAAAGAAACTTAAGATATTTGGAAATGGGTATGTTGAACTTACGATATCAACTTACATACTTCAGTTTTACTATTACCTACAGAGTAACCTTAATGTAACGACCCTCAATGTAACGATTTGCTCGATTTAACGAATTTTTTTAAATCCCCTAGAACTGCGCATAAGAGCTAATGCAAAATATACCTTTACATTGTACCCCGTGTTTGAATCCCTCAAAAATTAAACTGGTACAAATGTAACTTTGTTATATGTACTTTGGTCGCTCAATGCCTATAGTATAATAATGTAGGCACACAAAGAGTGGTAGGTAGACTGATAATGGCATTAGCCCAGTATGCCGTCCTGGAGAAGTACCACCACTTTCAAGCAGAACATCCGTGAAGTTTGTCTGTCTGAATGTGCATTTATTAAATTCCAGATTCACAGTAGTGGCTATGGGTAAAGGCAAATGGTTGGTCCAATCAATACCAGGTGAATTGAACCTGGATCAAACTTTGGTACTGCAGAAGGCCAGCTCTTTGGGTACGGCTTGGGTGTCTACCGGGCTGTTAGTCGGTGATCTTGGGTTAGTCTTTTTTTGTCCACACTTCTCAAGATAGTGCTGGTAAAATAGTGACCAAATGATTAAAGCATGTAGTCGTCGAAGCCGAAGCGACCACAGGTATCCTGATGATGCCACGTGAAGTGGCGAAACGAGTGGAGACAAGTTATTGAATGTTAGTGGAGGTTATTTTTCTTCATCAACCTAATGTAGCGGGAATTATAAGCAAAATAATTTTAAATAATTTCCTTTAAAGTATGTAGGTTTAAATTTAAACAACTGTATTAATCATCTTATGTATATCTGGCTATATAACCTACAACTAATATTTAGCTTGTTATAGTGTTGTACAATCAAAATATTACTTTGTCTATGGATCAAATAATGTTTCCAGCCTAAAAAACTTTGGAAAATATAAATGCACCAAATTATTGTTATAAAAATGGGTGTTTCAGTATCGCTTTATTAAAATAATTTCTTTGTTTCAGCTGGACAGAGACTCGAGCACAAAAGGCGGTAGAATGTTTAGTTAAGGAAGGCCTAGCGTGGGTGGATAAACAAGATCCCAAAGAGACATTATATTGGTTCCCGAGTTTATTCTCAGAATGTGTTACTGCTGCCTGATTTACTTTTGTTTATTATTAATTGATTTTATTAAGAGATTTTTATAGTATAAATAATAAATTAATTCTATTTAAATAGTATTTTATTAGTATATTAGCTGCTGCTGCCGTCTTCGCTTGTTTGACGTGAAGAGAGTTTTAACCGTTTTCTTAATATTTTATTCTCCTTTTCCAATTCATGGAATCTATTTTTAAGTTTCTCAGTCATCTCTACGTATGATTCTTTCCATCTGTAATATTTACATATTTAATATGAAAACTAAATTGTTCAAATATTATTTGATCTAGTAATGACATACTTTTTACTTAAATCCATTTGATTTTGTAGATGTCTATTCAGTTCCACTAATTCCTCTTCTTTTGTAGATGTCATTCTGAAAGAATTGACAAAGCAATAATGAATATTAAAACGTTGAACGCCTATGTGTGTACATTTACAATTTACATACTTTTCATTGAGATCATTCCTCTCTGCAACCATCTTTTGGAGTCTGTTTATCATATCATGCGTCTCTTGTAGAGATTTTTGTAGATTTTCTATTTGTAATCTGTCAGAAGTATATTAAAAAGTTATCAGAATCTGCTTAGTGTATACCTAAAGTGACCATACGTCCCGTTTTACGGTTCTTCGTCCCGGTGTCCCCGAAAAAAGCTTCGGGACGCAAAATTGTCCCGTTTTCCAACATCTTTAACTATATCACGTTGCAAAAAGTAACCGAATAGAATAATCTAAGCTAAATTATAAATAAAAGCCAAGAATTTGCTCTTCTGAAAAATATGAAAATAACAGTATTTGTATAATCACTTTTTTTAATTTGTAATAAATGCTATTTTGATAAATAAAATAAAACTTAATAAAAAAAGTTTTGAGTGAAAAAATAAATGGTCACTTTATGTATTATATATAAATTACCTTAATTCCCCATTTTCGGCTTTCAACAATCCTTCTTCCCATTCTTTACGTTTATTCTGTCTGTTATAGGTGTCTTCCAATCTTTGTATATCTAATATTAAACATTGTTTTTCACTCAACAACTGTATGTTACGACGTTCTGATGCTACCTATAGATCATTATATATAATTGTATTACAATTAAAAACAATTTTAACTGAATATGACAGATTAACGCGGAAACAATTTAGGTATATATTATAAAAATGTAATTTGGACTTGTAATATCGTATGTAGGTACTAATGTACAGTCGACAATCTTCAAATGGATACAGATTGGACTTTGGACTAGACGAAACAATCATTAGAAAGGAATAACTATATTTGTCGAAGTTGAGGCATGTGTGAAATACTGGTGTGAAAGGGATGCAGATATCTCCTTCACCGTTCACGATACCGCGATCATTTCTCTTTCTATCGCTTATATACCTACAAAAACTGTATCCATTTGAATATCGCTGATTATGTATGGATGAGTCTCAAAATATATTTACTTTTGTAAATAAACTGTCAAGTGGTGGTAATTTTAAAAACATGTATAATTATGACATTTCTGAGATATGGATTGATTCCTTTAAATACA
This sequence comes from Tineola bisselliella, assembly GCA_028551675.1. NCBI lineage: Eukaryota > Metazoa > Arthropoda > Insecta > Lepidoptera > Tineidae > Tineola > Tineola bisselliella. Next base: position 10,335 of record JAPWLS010001269.1, read on the forward strand.
TGTTTTATGTCGAGGCAGGATGTACAAAAAGATTTGACGTCTGCAATACTGCTGGTAATAATAACTTCTTTGAAACATACGTACCAACTCATTAAACATGGCTTCCAATCGTTGTTCAGCGAGTGCCAACTTAGGATCGATATTGGAAAGATTCTCTTTTTGTTCTTTCAAATAATTCTCATTTACTGATTGGAGTATTTTGTTTTCCCTGAAAAAGAAAGACAAGCACATTCAAGAATTTCATAGCTTTCATATTGACAGCTTCAGGACTTACCTCAAAGTTTTATTTAACAGTAATCCTTTTTCAACTAATTCTGCATCTAAATTTTGAATGTGTGTAAGCATATCGCTTACTTTCTCATTGTATCTCCCTCTCGCTTCCTCCAGTTCTAATTTATTTTGTAATGACATTTCCTCCTTTATTTTATTTAATTGTAGTTTTAATTTTGATAACTCCTCTGTGAATATATTAAAAAACTCAATGCCTACGATACTAGAAGTTTAAATCTCTCCAATCATGCTGAACCTACCTGCATCTTCAGCAATCTTCTTGAAAGCTTCATCTCTTTGACCCGAAACCAAATCAAATAGTTGTAATGCCTCTGCCACCTACCAAAACATATAATTTATACTGGTTTTACCTGTTTAAATATTGAAGTCAAAAATGTTTGTTCATATAGATCACCTTGGATTTAGCTTCGGCTTCCTTTTTCACGTAATTAATAATATCTTTCTGTATTACAGAAAGTTGTTTTCTTAAATCTTCATTAATTTTTCTTTCATTCACTAGTAATATTTTATCTTCTTTCAATTCTTCTATTATTTTCTCATATTCTACGCATTTATCCTTAAAACTAACAACTTCAGTTTGTTTAATCTTTATATCGTTTTCCAATGCATTGTTTTTTTCTTTTATTTCTTTATATTTGTTTTCTAATTCTATAAATTCGTTTAATGCCGTTTCGGCTTTAAGTTCTAGATCTTTTCTAGTTTCAATTTCCTGAAAATATTTTTACTAAACCAATTATCAAATATACCTATTAGTGTTTTGTTTTTTTCTATAATTACTAAAAAGTACCTGATTTCCATTATCGGTATACCCGTGGTAAGTTTTTAATTCTGTTTCTAACGCATCTATGGTTTTCTGTGATGTTTGCCATAATACATGTAAAGAATCTCTCTCCTAAAAGTTATAAAGATGTTAGAATAAATGGCTAGATTGAATATTTTTATACAAAAACAGAAATACCTTAATAAGTATACTAAATTGTTTCTTTAACTCAACTACCTCTTTCATTTGCTCATTCTCTTGCGATCTCCGATTCGATTCCAGTTTCTCTTTTAACAACAAACCGACTTGTTGGGATAATTTTTGGTTGTCACCTATCAATGTTCTTATTTCATCCTCTACTATTGATTGATTTTGCTTTAAAATAAACATGTTATTGACCTAAGGCTGAAATTCTCAAATTATAGGTCGAATATTGAATGGGTCTCAAAATGTAATATGAATGTGTGTGCAGTGGCGGCCTTAGCAATTGCGAGGCCCTTTGTCCTTCGTGAAAAGTATGTGTGCGAAAGTAGATCTGGTTGTTTGGTTTAGGTATTTGTCATATTTGACGAGAAATGCTAAAGTTATACAAATAAATAAAATTTGAGTTTTAAAATATTTTACATTAACAGTTTTAAAAAAGAAACTTAAAAACGAGCCCCCTGCAAGAGCGAGGCCCCGGGCGATTGCCCCATTCGCCACCCCCTAAGGCCGCCACTGTGTGTGTGTAATAATCCTATATTCCTATTAGTAACTTATTTATATTCCAATTAGAATAAATAACTAGCTAGCAAAAAGTGGATTCTAAGATTGGAAATTTTTGTTCGATGGGTCAGAACTCAATCAACTTTGGGAGCCGCTGATCTAAGGATAAGTTCTTCTAACTGATGTAGTTTGATACTTACTCTATAAAATTCTACTTCATTTTGCAAAGCTATTAGAGTCGAATTATCTTGGGTTATATTATCATCGGCACTGAAATTGTAACAAAATTTATTTTTAATGTGTATTTTTTTATTAGGAGTGGCAAAAATCAACTTACGGTGTCATTATTGATAAATTTACATAAAGTTCTTATTTACACAAATATTCATGTCGAAAGACCCAAAATATTTTTCTTCTTTTATTAATGGCCTTAGATGTCTAATAAAGACAATTCTGACAATATCAAGCATTCAGGCAACAGTTTAACAATAAATTACATTTAAATATTTACACACACGTAAACCATCACGTCAAAAACATCCAAAATATTTTTGTAAATGGCGGGATTTGTTGTTCATGTGTTGCTTAGGAACGAATAGTTGAAAAATTAAATTAAGTTGTTAAGACGCATCAATAAAATGGAAATAACTCTTAAATAAAAGTTAATTGTACTAAAATACATTTTATTTTTATATTATTACAAGTCTTTTTATTTATTTAACTATCTTCAGTAAAAATCATAGATTAAAGACAAAACCATAAAGAATACAGATACGTATAAAATACGATCTGACAAGTGACAGTTAACCTTGACCTTGTAAAAACGCAAAATTTTCAAAACATGGGGTTTATATTATTTATCTTCATTAATTTTTACAATAATGTGCATATAAGATGAAGAAATAGTGTCTATAAATTTGTGACTATGTCCAGGTACTTACTTGTGACCCATTTTTTTATTGTTATTATCAAGTTAAAAAGTTTTGAGCACTACGCTGTTACAATAATTTCAGATTATTTATCGATATAAATGACCAACAGTGGCCCATTGTGTATGATAACAGATACAATGTATCGTTTTTCGGTTTACAACGTTTCCACGAGTTCGATGCGAAGAAATGGCGAAACGTTTTCAAGGTAAAATGAAATTTAAAACACAATACGATATTTTTTCTATATTGTATGTTGTTTTGTGGTAGCGTTTGAAAGAAGCTGGTTTATTAAATGACGAGCGTATTGTGAAGCCTCATCATGCAAAGAAGGAAGATTTGCTTGAGATTCATACTCCTAAATACCTCAAGTCTTTACAAGTAAGTTGATTGAAATATCTCAATAGGGTTGAGAAGACTACGAAATATTGTAATTAATGTATTATTTTCAGTGGAGCATAAAAGTAGCGGTCATAGCTGAAATGCCAATATTAGCTTGTGTACCAAATTTCATAATTCAAAGGTCCTATTTAAAACCAATGAGGTATGCTTATTCTGATGCTAGCATTGATTATATCTGCTTCATTTTTACCAAACGATTGCTTATTGGCTAACATAAATTGGTTTGTTATTATTACTAGTAAATAAGAAATCTCATCTCAGAATCATGTTATTTACACACTTTAATTAAAGATATGCCATTCTAAAACACATATTTATCTAAATTGTAACAACTATGACATGCATATTTAGAGAAACTTAGGTGAAATAATAAAGTGGATTAAAATGGATTAAAAAATATAATTATCACAATGCATTGTGGCAATCAAAAGATCAGAAGAAACAAGAAAGATGACACTGACAGACTAAACGTCAAAACCTCAAATCTTCTTAAATAAGTATTTTCGGCTTGTGGAATCGACCGCCACACATATTAATATTTATTATGATACCATAACAAAGCGACTGCAGAAAACATCAAGGAATCTACAATCTACTCTGTCCACCTCCATAATATGTCATGAAGTAAAACAAAAGATTTTACATAATACACAAATATTTACTTTGCCCTTTACAAAAATATGTCTATAATCTTCTTTTTAATTTATTTTTTTTATATAATTTTGCCTTCAAACTAGGAACCCCTGTCCTATGGGCATTTATAATACAAACCTATAACAGACCCAATACACATTCAATAACAAATAGTTTCTCCATTTACTTACTACTCTGTCAGGCAAACTTGTTTCACTAAGACTGCATTTAATATACAAATAGTAGTTTAGGCCATTCATCTGTCATTATTGTATGAAGAAATGACGGCTATAGAAGAACAGAGTTCTATAAAACTCATATTTAATAGTAGTTAGTGGCGGCCTTAGAGGGTGGCGAACGGGGCAACCGCCCGGGGCCTCGCTCTTGCAGAGGCCTCGCGCAACAACCCAAGCAAATTTAAAAATATATAGATATATAGAATATATATACAATGTGATATTGATGGACATGAATTGTACGAAGAACTGAATACGTGTAATACATAAACCAAACAACCAGATATACTTTCGCACACATACTTTTCACGAAGGACGGAGGGCCTCGCACTGACCTGCCGCCTGGGGCCTTGCAATGGGTAAGGCCGCCACTGATAAAAATTCTAAAGTAGACAACTTCGGAGTAGGCAGTCTACTATCTCTTTCTCTCATGTGTCTTAAGGCTTAAGTAGAACAATCAGTTGATTAACTGAGGCACGCTTTCAGAAATAACACTTGAGCATAGTTTGTAATGACCTGATCGTTACTTGAGTGTACAATCTGCGCTTAAGTATATCACTTATTCCAATTAATTAAAAAAAAATTGTTTTAAATAAAGATCATTGCCAGAGCCTAAAGCAGTGGTTTTTAACCTTTTAATGATTGACATTTGACCATTTGACAAAATTTTGCCATAGATCACCGACTATTTCGTGGTAATGTACAATAAATGTAAATATAAAGAAAATCCACATAAAATCATACTTATTAATGGGAAAGCGAAAATAGTATATTTCTATTGAAGTGTTATTTCATTGTAAAAGAAATTATTGCGACATGCAGTTTTGCTGATAATTTTTAGGATGGCTTCGTGTACTACTTTGGGAGCTTCCGAGGACCACTGGTTAAGAATCATTGACCTTAAGCCTAAATATTGTATATATATTGTAGATTACAAACTGGAGGTACGGTAGCAGCTGGTAAATTGGCAGTAGCAAGGGGATGGGCAATCAATATTGGAGGTGGTTTCCATCACTGCTCAAGTGACAGAGGTCAGGGATTCTGTCCATATGCAGATATTTCATTGCTAATAAGATTGCTGTTGAAGGAGAGATATGTATCTACTGCTATGGTTTTGGATCTTGATGCTCATCAGGTGACTAAATGTTTTAATTAATTGTTTCAGGCGTTACTTTGCGGAAATCCATATTAAAGGAAATTATTTTGCTTATAATTCCCACTACATTAGGTCAATGAAAGAAAATAACCTCCACCAACATGCAATAACTTGTCTCAACGCGTTTCGCCACTTCGCATATCCTGATGATGCCACGTGAAGCAAAATAATTTCCTTTAATATGGATTTTCGCAAAGTAACGCCTGAAACAATTAATTATAAATTAATTAATGTACCTGAGTTTTTTGGTCTTGTGCTTTTGACTTCAATACTAGACCATTCTTTGAACCAACCTAATTAAACCAACTACTATACCTTCACAAGAATAATTAAAGCTTGCAAGAGTATCTCAGTTTCCGAGAATATATAAATGCTTTTTTTTCAGGGCAACGGTTATGAGAGAGACTTCATTGGCGTCCCCGAAGTGTACATAATGGATATGTATAATAAAAATATATTTCCGAAGGATAAGAAAGCGAAACGTGCGATCAGGAAGAAAGTGGAACTTGACTATTTAGTTGAGGACGAGGAATATATGCGTAAGCTGAAACTGTGAGTTGAATATTATATAAGTTAGTAGTGTTACTTCTAATAGACGTATTTATAATGGAATTAAAAGTCATATTATCTATTTAACTATATTAAAAGTGGTTTCAGGTTTAATTATTGGTTGAAACTGATATTTATTGGTGTTTTATTGGTATTGCTAATAACAAAAAGTAGTTTGGGTGATTCCACATTTTAAGTTTCAAACGTTCAACAGAATCACCCAGTATATTTGTTGTTTTGATACTGTAGCTAAATCAAATTGATTGTAATAATTTATTTCATTTACTTTTTTATTTTGATGAGTAAAAGCGCTCTATTGGAGCCCAATTACTGATTTCAATAAATAAAATTATATATACATGTATATATAAAGTATAGGGTAAGGTAGTTTTGAGTTTTTTAACACTAGATTTACCAGTTTAAATATACCTATTTCTACCAAAACCAAAAAAGTATATATTTGTTACAAATATATATAAAATGCTATAAAATTCATAAAACTAATTCTTCTGTTATAAATTAAAGTAGATTAGAAGAATTAAAGAAAATGTTACACGCGGTAGGAATTTTAATTTGATCTTGCAAGACTAGTCATTTTGACTGGTCTGGTAAATCTAGTGTTAAATAAGTAAAGGAAATTTTTGTTTTGCATGGTGTAGTTAGGGTTAACAGTTGAAACTGCTGCACATACGTAATGTTTCAGTTACTTCGCAGAGGCTCTAGATGAGTTCACACCGGACATCTTAATATACAATGCTGGTACAGACATATTGAGGAGTGATCCTTTGGGAGCTCTTTCTGTTAGCGGGGAGGTGAGTATAGTTCTGTAAATTGTCAGTCCTCATTCATTGCTTCTTTGATCCTTAAGCTATGGAGAGGTGTAATTACATTTTGGATGTAGATATGGTACTGTAGGATATGGAACAATTGTATCTTTCAATTATTATTTTTATTTTTTTAAATTGGGGCTTTTATCTGGAAAGACATATCAATAGCACGATGGGGCTTTACCTAAATCCCAACACATATCCGATGCTGGTTCAGCCCGGATGGTCTGCGCTGGATCCATCTTTCAATTTTGTCTTCATAAATGCTATGTGAGCAAATTTAAAGATGTACCCGTGTCAAAAATCATGTGGTCTTAAGCATAAATGGAGTCAATTGTGTAGATAGTTGTTTTTTTTTTCATATCACAATTACGTAAGGTCTTATATATAGACTACAATTAAACTATATTAAATAATCATTAAAAAATTCATAATTGTTCCGAGTGTTGTCCTTGTCTTCATAAACATAGTGCAGACTAATCTGTTTGGAGTCAGGGCATTGTTTGTATGTGTTTTTATTTAAACAATCAAATTCATTTGTTTAAAGATAAGTAAAGGTAGAATTACATTGTCTATTGCTACTGCAATTAACTCTTATTAGAATTCTATAAGAACTTGTTTTAAAATGTTATTTTTGATCTGCACCTTTACCTTCCGAATGCAACCTTTCTGCTGGTCCTAAAGATTAATTGGCAGACAGTGCACAAGGGAATTAAGTTCGCCTTTTGTATGCAAGTGCAAAAAAGTTTTAAATTAATAAATTAACCCACTGCTTATTACATTTTCAGGGCATAATACAACGCGACGAGTACGTGTTCAAGACGTGTAAAGATAATAAAATTCCTATAGTAATGTTGACGAGTGGTGGCTATTTAAAAATCTCAGCTAAAGTTATCGCTGATTCGCTTTTGAATCTTCATGAGAAAGGGTTGATATATGGCCTAAATTAGCTACGTTTATGCTGAAGTGGTAACAGTGGGCTTATCACGAATTTTAGTCTGGCTTTCGAACCGAGTTCGCTTCAAGCGATTTGTATGGAAATTTGAGCAGCGCCACCGCGTGCGGATTTGGAACTACGGTATTTTAGATACTTTTTGTTAATTTTCGAACGTGTCGATCTTTCGTTCATTTGATAGATTGCTGGTGCTCGTTAGTCGTTAGTAAAAATTCATGATCCCGATTGCTAACGGATCCGTTTTACTTGTGACAGTTCGATTCGAAAGCCAGACTAAATTCGTGATAAGCCCACAGAGCGTACAGTACCTTGTAGTATTGGTGCATGTATATGAAATAACATGTGATAATTGATGCAGTTTGTTTTACCTCATTTGCATCATATATATAGAATTAAATTTTTCAGTCACTCTAATCATAACCAAATGCATATTTTCAGTTTTGTTGATCACTATTATTATCAGTTAAAAAAATATATGAAAAATTAAGAATGTTAGAGATTTAAGTGATAATTTTGAAGAAGAAATTATGCCAATAAAACGATGACGAATTTATTTTTTTGCTACTATGTAGAAATATGAAGTTTTTATTTTTTTATTTCTAGTCATTTATTACTTAAATATTTTTAAAAAATTCGAGTAATAGAATCTTTTGTTTTTTTTTCATTTTTTCCTCATGATACAAACGGGTTGATCAAATCGTAGCTTAGTTCTTGATAGAAGGGCTTACCTTATATAGATAAAAGTGATAAATTTGTGCCAAATAAAAGTTGATAAAATGTATTTTCCTAAAATATGCTTATTCTCAAAGTTCTTGCTAAAGCATCGGACAGTTTCGGGCATGAATTTTTAGGTAGTTTTAAATTGTAATAGTAATTTGTAAATGTATATTTAATTATTGGGTTATGTCTATCTAGTACTGTACTGTTAGTATGAGTTTCGTCCGCTATTGAAGTATGAAAAAGGGACAAATATGCCTGAAACCATTTTATTTGCAGCTAAGGTTCTTGCTATCAAGTTAAAGTCATGCTTAAAGTATTAGTCATATTTTAACTACGAATTATAGCTTACAAAAGTAAAAAAAAAAACACCAAGTATTCTAAGCTCACCATTATGCCAAGAAAGCTCTTCCAAAATGTCAAAAATTGTGATAGAAAAATTAGAGTTAAGAAATTTATTTTTGTTATCCCCAAATAAAACTAGCTTTGTTTATTATTTGTTGTTTTATTATATTATTTAAAACGCAAATAAAATAGATAATAATTTAGTAACTCCGGTTCACGCTAGGGCACCCAGTGCATATATTTTTGATTTATCTAGTAGTAGTGTTAAATTGCGCGTAATAATCGTCTGTGGGTACATTTGACGCGGCCAACTCTTTGAAGTATTTCTCTTTCTCTTTCTGCGCCATCGCTAGTAGCTGATTTTCTTCCATAAGCTGACGCGCCATTTCCCTGAAAGAACACAAGTTGGTCGTGATATAGACTTGAGTTGTATCAGTACAAAATTTAATCATTGCATGTGCTACAATCGAAGTTAGCTTGGTTAGCTAGAGAATTATCCAAAAACAGGGGTAATACTCGGGCGCACAAACTTCAGACGAAAATACGGACGTTTCCTGCTCAGGAACACTTACGTAATCATTTACGAAATTACGGATTTGACAGGGTTGTCATGACAGATAAGTCACTTAATGCTTATCTTACGGACATTTGACAGGACTTTTTACGGGCTTATAAGTCAAGATTCACGTAAGGTGACGGCTGTATCACGAAACTTCGGATATGCCTGAGTAGCCCCCCAGAAACGATTATTGTCTACAGACTATGAAACTATATAAAACTGAATTTTTCATTGAAAAACCAATATTGAAATGTACCTTCGTTTACGTTTATCTTCAATATCCTGTCTCGCGACTTCTCTCTGAATTGATTTGGACAACGATTGCCATTCGGCGTCCATCTTTTCTTCGGCTTCCCGTTTCGCCTGAAACAAGGAAGAACCCTTATACAGATAGTAAGAGGCGACCGAAACCAAATAAAAATAGCTAGCGCCATCTAACGGCGTTTAATTAAGTTAATGATTAAATTGTTTAAGAATGTGCTTATACCTTAGCAGCTGCCATTTGTTCTTTTTGAGCCGCATAAAACTGTTGTTGCTCTTCTTTATTCATACCTTTGTACATGAAACCGATTGCTCTGAAAATAATAATAATAAAGAGTTAAACACAAGGCATGAGTTATTGAAATTTATTTTGCTGGGATCCTAACCTTTTCCATATTCGTAAACTAAACTTTCACCTTACCTATTTTTGCCGAGTGAACTCTTAGCGACATCTGGATTTTCAGTCAACATGTCAGATGTTAAATTATTGTACATTTCAGCCGTGTTGTCTGCATCCTCTTGCTCCTTCATTACAGCTTCTAATTGTTTCTTTTCAGCCGCCTGAAAATACGCAATAAATATATTACTACTCTACCTAACGGCTATGGTTACACGTAAAAGTGTAATCTATCTTCTGTTTATATACTAAGTAAATAAGTAATATATACAAGCATGGGCGTAGCTAGCCATGGGTTCAGGGTGGGGTAGCAGTCTAAAATAATATGTAACTAGCAAACTATACCTGCTGTCTTACCCTGGTTAATTTTTTTTGTGTCAACTGATGACTGTAGTGTGAACTCTCTTATGGATATTAAGTATTGTAGTTAGTACCTAGATAATTAAGTTTTGTAGGTTTGATTGCAAGCGCCCCACCCTGCCCCACCGTGGCTACGCCCATGTATGCAAGAGTCTAAAGCTTGTATTCAGAGACGATGCTCGAGCGTAGTTTTCGCTGCTTTTCTTTCTCTATACTTAAATCTACCATCCATGGAGAAGTGGATACTGTCGACTTTATAAACAATCATATATTTACTAACCAAAGCCTCATTATATCGGAGATTTGCTTGACCCAATCGATAACGGCATTCTCTTTCGAGGCGATCTAACTCACTGGCGCGGTTATCTCTTGCCATTACAGCCATCTGGAATTAACATGACCAACCACGTGGTGAAAATATTAGTTAATGTTATTGGAGTGGTGACTAAACTAATTTACAAATAGATTTTAACAAGTATACGCAAAATACCGGTGTCAATTATACATCAGTACAATAACAATTCTTTTTTATACTGCCATCTGTATGTGTCTGCCATGACTACTTGGTAAGAAACAAGTGGAACTATAGAACCATACCATATAAGCAGCTTCAGCCTTCTTCCGTTCATCTTCAGCAGCTTTCCTCTCTTGCACCTGTTGTTCTAACCAAGCGTTCCTTTGATCCGCCATTATTTTACGACGCTCTTCCAGACTCAAGTCTTCGCCTTCGAATCTGAAACCAGCCCATTCAGTTCCAATTAAGTCAGCGAGAGGTAGACTACCAACTCGAGCTAAGAATATCAATGCCTATTTTAGTAAAAAGGTAGGTAGTTGTAAAACACACATGTCTCTCACTTGTCGAACTACCTAGCATAATAAAACATTATAATATTACAAATGTGTTTTAGACAATAGAATTTATGTCTGATATCAAGTAAAGGTATATTTCCTTCTTCATAATATCTACTATCTACTTCTAAAGTAATCTTGAAATGAGATTTACTTTTGTGCACTAGACAATCCCACAGGTTCTCCCTCAGATCTTGGTGGTAATTGCTTCTTCAACGCGTCAGGGTCATTCAAGTCATATTCCCTCCGATCTTCAGGACGCTGGTAGAGCTGCCGAAACTTCTGAATTTCAGCTTGGATTCGTCTACGTTCCTGTAATATGTTCTTTTTCATTACTCTTCTGTTAGAGCAGAATGGAAACTTCTATTAAAGAAGAATTTGTTGCACCAGGATGCAGACAATTATTTATGGTAGAACATAGTCTACTCATTAGCAATAAGTTTCATTCTACACAGTTTCATTAGCAATAAGCTATTAAACTTTTAGGTAAAGGAAAAATAGGAAATATTAATATAATTTATCCAATAAAACAACAAAATACCTTATATATTTTAATTAAAGTTAATAATAGGAGCTAAATATTACAAAAGCTACTTAAATAACTAATTTAAAAAGCTTTATACAGCTTTTATTTGAATTTAACCTGACATTTTGGAAATATGTAACCATTGTAATCTCAGTGATAAAAAACTACATAAAAAAACTAGTTGAATTATTTTTATACACTACTTTATTTTAGAAACATCAGATTAAATCAATCAAAGTAAATATATATCTAAAATAAGTTGAATTGTTTATAATTATTATATAAATAAAAAGATGAATATTTAATATAATAAACTAAATTAAGATTTTAAATAAATGGTATATAAAAACAAATGAAGATAAACATATAAAATGAAATAAAAAAAATTAAACAACTTGCATTATTTGGTAAATATAAGAGAATTTTAAAGTATATTTTAAACGAATGCGGACCTATATGTGATGATATGTACATACAAATAATTTAATAAAAGTTTTCAATGTACAGTAATACCCCGCTTTACGCGACCCCGTTATGCGCGGTTTCACTATAACGCGAAATTCAAATTTATTAATAAATTAAGCGAAAGAGTGCGTATAAACATAATGTAGTCATCAACTTCTCTATGGTCGCGGGAATTTCAGTTAACGCGATTTTTTCCAGAATGTATCCCTCGCGTAAAGCGGGCCATTACTGTAACACCAACAGTAGGACTTACTAGATGGATTTTTATATACAAAAAATTACCTACAAAATACATGAACAAGTGATAACTTTACACAACATACGTTTTCTCACACTGTTAGTGGACTCACTGACCTCCGCCTCTCTGGCTTGGAGCACCTCGGCCAATTCGCTGTCTTTATTCATCTGTTTGGCGAACGCAAGGTCTTTGCGTTTTTGTTCCTCTCTCTCGACTGTTTTTTCAGCGATTTGACGCTCCAGGAACGGGACGTCCACCTTAAAATAACAAATGACATTTGAAGAAAATTTGTATAAGTTATTACTCATATGATTGTCATTTACAGAGTAGTATAGCTTAAGTGAGCTTAATACCATTGGCATTATCTAGCAACTAACCTTTGGAGTGTGATATTGTGTATGATGACAAGAAAACTAATAATAATTAAATTAATACAGTACATTATAAAATAATAATAATATATACTTAAGATTTACGCAGTATATAGATATTATAAATCAATGAACATTAATAAAATCAATAAATTTATATTAAATTGTGATATAGTACAGGGGTGGCTGAGCTCCTTGATAGTCCGAGCAATTTTTTAAAATTTGAAATTTAAATGCGTATTTGTTGTCAGAAATTTAATAGCACAAAAATGAAAAGGGAACTACTACACAAATAATCCTTCAAAGAGCCGTAGGAATACATACCCCAATTTTTCTGTTCCTTGCATTGAAGATCCTAGAGCGTCTTTCGAGCTCACACTGCCTCCTACGTTCTCTATTTTGAGCTTCCTTGCGGTCACTCTCATTTGCAATCTGTAATTTCATCATGTTTAATATTAAAACTTGGACCGCAGAAGTCTAGGTTAAGAAAAATGTAAAATTATTGAAAAAATAAATTGACGTTGCTACGGCAACCGATGAAGGCAGATCAGAAATCCGTCAGTGCAGTACACACTAATTGATATACCTTTATTTATATAAAACCTAATTTACATTCAAAATATCAAACTAAAGTTAATTCTAAATAATCAAAACATGTGAAAAATAACAGCCCTATTCGAGGAATTTTGACAGATGACTTAAAATTTGCTAGAACACAAAATATTGTAATTTTAAATAAGTATAATTTAAAATAATTTATGTTTATATATGGTCATATTTTACAAAATATTTAATAAGTAATATATAATTTAACGTAAACATATTAAGACTTAAATATTTATGCTAGCAAGACTTCTTATTTCCGTAACTACATAAATTCATTCAATTATTCATTCGGTCAGATTTCCTGATTTTCATGGGTTGCTTTGTTTTGTCATTTATTCAATTTTAGTGCGGCGGCGTGGTGGGACGCGTGGCGTGGTTCGTGCGCTAGTCTCATTTATTTTGTGACGCGAGTTTTAAATTATCAACAAAATAAAAGTTTGAGTGATTTTAAAAAAAATTGCAATATATAGTGTCGAATGTGAAAGAACTAGGAACGAACTTTATTTACTTTGATTGTGTAATGTGATTTTAATCATGACGAGTGTTTTGAAAAAATCTAGGGGAACAAAGGGGAAATCGGAGTCTATGCAAGAAGATTTGCCTGCGAGACATGGAAAACATTTAAAGGAAAATAGAAATGAAGATGTAGCCACACTTATTAAATACATTGATGATAATATTATAGGGAAGGGCAATTCCTTTTGCGGACCTTTCGGAAGACGCAAGGGTGAGTACCTACGATAACTTTATTGTTTTATTTATTTGTAGAAATCGGAAAAATATAGTTTAGGAAAAGTGATAATTTAACAATTAAGTGTGTATTCGTTTATAGTTTGATAAGTTGTATTTAAAAACAACGTAATGTCTAAAATATGATAAAAAAATATTAAAAAGTAACTGAGCAGCTGATTAGTTTCGTCAAACGGAGGTGCTCCCCACGACGTGTTCAAATAAAAAAATATTTACAATATTATCTTTTAGATAAAATATATCAACATAATTAATTATAATAAATGTAATATTGATACATAAACCACGTAAACGTTCGTTGACTTTTTTTTAATCTTGTTTACAATCCGGGGAGGGCGCGAAAATAGGATCGCGTTCCGTCCTCATTGAGTTAGGTCTATCAATTACGGTTTATTGTTTTCTGTATGAATTTCGGAATTTGTGTTGGCGCCATCTCCCTCGGTCGTGTTCTATTAATGTAATTAAATATAAATACATAGATACATACAAAATTGCGAGCCAATTTTATACTGATAGCCAGTCAGTCATAGATTAAGTGCTATCTTCACAAATGTGGGCATTTAGTTTTCTATTGAATAAATTAATTGCACTGTTTTATTTAATATCTTGATATGTATCTAAGCAGACTTAATTGTACTGAGATGTGATGTTCGACAGTGGTTCCCAAAGTTTTCCTGACTCCGACCCATTTAACAAAAATTTTCAATCTTGGGACTCACCTTTTGGCTGTCTTAGAAACATATTGGTAATGCTCAGATTCCCTAATAGCGAGCCACGGAACTATTTAACGCCGTCTTATTTGTTCTAATTAAAGAAAAAAAAATACAAGCGTTACTAATATGGAATAAATATACATATATATTAGATTTTGGGACCCATTCAATATTCGATTCATAGTTTGGGAACAGCTGTTCTACACTATTTATGTAAGGCGACTACCACACGCCCATTAGTCAAATATTAAAATAGCACGTAATTTTCCATTTCCATTTTTACGCTAATATATTTTATATTCGAACATTAACATATAAATTACTTGTCGACTGAATTAATTCGGTGCTATTAGTCGTTTTTTGTCTTTATAAAAGTAGATATTAAAGTATTTTAATTATTAAAAATAAAACTTGGAGTCCGTCTAGTACAGTGGGCTTATCACGAATTTTAGTCTGGCTTCCGAACCGAGTTCGCTTCAAGCTATTTGTATGCAAATTTGAGCAGCGCCATCGCGTGCGGATTTGGAACTACAATATTTTAGATACTTTTTGTTAATTTTCGAACGTCTCGAGCTTTCGTTCATTTGATAGATTGCTGGTGCTCGTTAGTCGTTGGAAAAAATTCATGATCCCGATTGCTAACGGATCCGTTTTACTTGTGGCAGCTCGATTCGAAAGCCAGACTAAATTCGTGATAAGCCCACAGGGATGGCGAACCAATGGCACGCGCGCCATTGCTGGCACGTGACACAATATTTTGGGCACGTCACTGATTAGAAATTCATTGTGCACTAAGAAAAAAATGTGAAGTAGGTATTTTATGACGAGCTATTTAAATTATGCGTGTAATTAAACCTTTTTTGTAGTAAATTAAAAGTTTTGAGTTGATAGTATTTTTCTAATAATCACAGAGCTAAAATTATTTGATGGCACGTCTATGACCTCATTAAACATTTCTTTAGGAAAAATGGCACGTTAATGTGTAAAGGTTCGCCTGCCCTGGTTTAGTATAATGCACATTTTTTTTTGAAAATATTTAAAGTACGTTGTGATGTCAATATGCTGTCTAGAGCCGGGATCGTGGCAATAGATGGTCAGTTTTTTCAGTTAAAACACTTCTTCGTTTCGGGTTCGTGTTTTTTTATTTCGTTGAAGTAACAGACAGTTATCAAAATGTGACAATTATATTCTTTATAAAAAGTAAAAAACATGAATAAAAAAGAGTTCGTAACATACGTAATTACAAAGTTCTATACATACAAATGTATCGAGTATACATACTTAATTTTTTTATATAAATATGTTGTGTTATAGTACGCAAAAGGGTTTTTTAAATCGATTTAATGGAAATGTGATACAATTTTTTCACGTCATTATTTAGAACGCGCGCTTATAGTTGTGTCCAATTTGGCGTAGATTATTTCCCGCGTATTTTGTTTTTCATTTGATAGCCTACTAATTTCGCAATTTCTAGTTCACGCGATAATATTAAAAACATAATAAGCATACAATTAGGACGATAAATAGAGAAATTATTAATTAAAGTTTTTTTTTAAGTGACTTAAATAATAATTATAGTCGATATATGTTTTTCAATATATTTTTTTAGTGTTAGTTAGTATCGTGTGCATTGGATAAGGTTGGTAGTGAAACAAAAATGTTCTTATCATATTCTTTAATTTCAGTAATATATCGTGATAGCACGTGTCGACACTTCTTAATCAGAAACCCTTTACACTCTATACCAGTGTTTCCCAAAGTGGGGCAATTTGATTGTTACAGGGCGCAATTCGAAAATGGACTCGGCACGAGTTTAACCCTTTCGCTTCGGGCCATTTAAATGCAATACTAGATTTCGGTGCCAAATTTAACGAAAAAAGCAATTCTTAAATAATTATTAGATATAATTTCGCTTGACGAGACTAAAATATCAACTGGGTGTTTGGTTACATAAGGGGGCATAAGAATTTTAGAAAGACTAAAGCCGAGTCTCCTGCTCCTGTTTCTTCGAAACATTACACAAAAACATTGAAACATTTGGGCGTGGCCGTACACAATGTTTTTGCTTTCCGTCGACCACGGAAAACAAAAAACATTGTGTACGAATACAAAAATGTGTACGGCCACGCCCCAATGTTTCGATGTTTTTGTCTAATGTTTCGAAGAAACAGGAGCAGGAGACGCGGCTTAAGGTGGGGCATGGTACAAAAAAGGTTGGGGAACACTGCTCTATACCATAGACATCTCTCTTATATACCATAGACAAAAATAATTGTGTTGCTATTTCAACAGTGTGGTGTGTGACTCGCACGTGTGTACATGTTTGCATGAAAATTAAGGTCGTTTGTAGTTTCGCGCGCTCACTTGTTGCCTGACGTTAAATGCTTCATATCTGTTTTAGAAATATTATCATAATAAGTCAGTTTTTCGTGGTGTAGTTGTCGTTCTTTTTCAATTTTTATAATTCAAAATTAATTTCAAGGTCAATCTAAGTATTTTATAGACTTTTAGGTACCCTTAGGTATACAATAACAATGCCCCTATACAGCAGCTATTCTTCTATATCATAGTAGATTTATTATATATTATTATTATGACATTAGTATGTAAGTGGACAATGCCAGTATACAGCAACTAAATCAAATTGATAGTTATTAAATTAATAAATTTATTTCCTTTATATTTATATTTGTATTGACGAGTAAAAGCGCTCTATTGGAGCCCAATTACTAAAAATAAAAAAAAAACAGATTTAAGTTTTTTTTAAATTTAAATTAATTTATTAGTCATATATATTTCTGTATTTGGTAATAGATGATATGTCAAAATAAAAACAGTAATAATGATTATAAATTAATAATAAACAGTCACGCTTTTGAATTTCAAAATAAAATTTAGTAGTTTTGTTGAGTATCTGAAGATAGCATGTTGTTTATCAGAGATATGTTATTGTTCAGTTCTATTATATTAATAAATTAGGTCATGAGGTAATAATTTTGTCTAAGTGAAGCCTTCTTCTTCTTTTGTTAATTCCTTCAGATATCTATTAAAGACAATTCTGCCAATGTCGAGTATTCGGGCAATAATCCAATAAGAACTTATACAATTTTAATTCACATGTAAACCCTTATTTAAAAAAATCTATGTGAAGTCGAACAAATTGATTCGTGACCCATCTTTTAATCTAATCTAATTTTTTTTGCCATTTTCATAATTAAAAAAACCATATGTCTAATTCTAATATTTTTTTTCTTTTTGACATGAAGGTTAATGTGTGTATTAAAAAAATATAATTTCTTATTGGGTTGTTACCCGAATAGTCGATATTGGCATAAATGTCTTCATTAGACATCTGAGGTCATTAATAAAAGAAGTCCTAACACTGTTTAGAACTTTGTTGGCTTGTACCACAAGAATATGAAGATTGAACGAATATGATAGAATGAATGAATGAATTTTAGTAACCAAAATATATTTTTCATTTTTATTTTTTAAATTTTTAACGATAGAACTTAAATGTTAAAAGTGACCTTTAGTTTAGAAATGCGAACAACTGCAAATGTCAAGATTGTACGTCGGCGTAGTTATATGAGAATAAGACTCGCGGCTGACCTCAATGATAACACGTTGTCCTTACACAGACGGTGCTTTGTAAATACCTAACTCGAGTCTCTAAATATCTTCCGCTAGGCTCATTTGAAATATTTGCAAATAATATTGATAATAATAGGTTATATACATCGCCGAGTTCTATTGACGTGGTACAGACACAATGCCTTTTTTGAGACCCCCCCACTCTCCATTCAAAAACCATCGAGGATTTTTTTAACTCTTTTTTTTTACATTTTTGAACATCTGAACACGCTCCCCCCACCACTAAAAGGGTAAACATCATATACAGTTTTTTTCTTAGTATCATCTAATCTCCAAGATCCAATAGGTCTTTAAAACGCGGGAGTAACAACACATTTAGCATTCAGGGCTCCCCTACTAAAATAAAAATAAAGTAAAATAAATATAGTCATAAACTCAACACTGGCACTAAATTTATATATTTTCCAGAAATCAATTATAATAAATATCCAGCATTTTTTTGTTTTGTGGATCATTTGGCGCCCTTTTGTGAGTAGCGCCGGGGCACGGTGCTCCTCTTTGCTCGACTTTTGCAATTGTACAACAAAGCGGTTTAAAGATGTTATTGTGCATAGTTTGTTTGTGTAGATTCTTCATTGTTGTATTGAGTATCACAGAAACCATTGATATTTTTTTGTTTTTCAAGCGATGTGTAATAGATAGAATTATATTTTGAAGTTATTTTAATAAAAATAAATGAAAATCGCCAACATATTAGTTTTATATTAATAGGACTCAGCGATATGGTTGTATGTTTTTTTACCAATCATGTCTAAACAATCGAATAGCAATTTTATTGTTAATTTTTTTGTGAGCGTTTTAAGATCGTGCTCTGGTTTACCATATAGGTATTAGGTGTAGTTATTACTGATGCTACAGGGTGTTTTAAACAGGTGTAACTTTAATCTATAGACAAAATGTAGCTGCTGTATAAAAAAAAATCCTCCCTTATAAGCCTATTATTAAAGTAAAGGATGTAAAATAGTATAATGTAATGTTGAAATAGCAACACAATTATTTTTGTCTATGGTATGTAAGAGAGATATCTATGGTTGAGTGTGTAAAAGGTTTCTGATTAAGAAAAGTCGACACGTGCTATGTATCATGATGTATTAGTGAAATTAAAGAATATGATAAGAAGATTTTTGTTTGACTGTCAACCTTATTCAACATGTAAGATTTATGAATAAATAAATAAAAAAATAAATATTTATAAATATTCAGTTTTATTCATAAGGATTTCCATATTAAAAAATATAATGCTAAAGTTAGATTAGAAAATAAATAGATTTCGTATTTTAATAAGAGAATTCCGGTTTGAAATGATAGTTATTTTTATAAAGTCGTAATAAACGAATGGGAAACCGCTTGTCCTTTTAGCAAAAAAACAACCGGAAGTTAAATATCAATATTTTATCGTCATAATTTGTTCCTGTTTCTTGAGCGAGGTTCATTTGTTTCCTACATGATGCTATAAATGGTCATTTCTGAAGTAATTCATACAATTATTTAGTTCGATGTATTTTTATGTATTGAAGCCATTTTTATCAGCTGAGGTAGCAAAGGGATAGCTTAGATCAGTGATACTCAACTTTTTTTTTGTTGCGACACACTTAACTATTTCAAAATTTGGCGGCACAAAATCGCTCAAAATCGCGTTAACAGAAATTCCCGCGACCATAGAGAAGTTGATAACTACATTATGTTTATACGCACTCTTTCGCGTAATGCGGGGCAATTAAGCGCGAAATTTGAATAGTGAAACCGCGCATAACGGAGTCGCGTAAAGCGGGGTATTACTGTATTGTGTTTTAAACACAAATATATATAGTTATAACTAAGTATATAATATCTAGTTGTCATATTTTTACATAAGTTGTAATTTATTTTATTAAGTTTTTAATATGCGCGCGTATAAATGAATAAGGTTACGTTGTCGGGTTAAACTCGTAATTTTGGAGGCCAAGGTCTTTACTTGCAATCTTTTTTTTTATTTCGACGTTATTTTTAGTTTTATCGTTTTTATTTTAACGTTGGTGTTTTTTTTTTAAATTCAAAAGTAACTTTTAGGTGTGTTCTACAGTCGTTTAGTGTAGCTTAGTTAGGTTATAAATACTGAAGTCTGTCATGTCATGTTATCCAAGCCGGCATAGTGGAGGTGGCTTCTATCTCCTTTCTCTGTCTCACTCTAACATTTAGTGTGGTCATATTTTGGATTTCAATTAAATAATTCTATTCTTGCGCATAGTTAGAATCTAATGTGATTTCAAAAAGCTACTATATATGTCAAGAAGAAATTATAAGAAACTTGCCAATAGTCTCTTTAATATTATGTAATTTTACTAATACAGTGGTACCTCGACATACGAGTTTGATTCGTTGCGTAATCTTGCTCGTATCTCAAAGCACCGTATGCTGCTGCGAATGTAGATCGGGGCGTATAATGGGGTCGTGTGCGATTCCTCGTATCTCAAAACACTCGAATATTAGGGCACTCGTATATCGAGGTACCACTGTATGTAAAAATAATACACGTTATAATTATATTACTGAAAATATGTCTTCGTGGACAACGGGCGTTATTAGTGTCGGCATCTAAATACGGAAATATGAAGTAGACACGTTACCACGCCAACATTTCCTTAGTCAGATTACTCGGGATATACCTTTACTTTTTTTGGCCTGTAACCAATAAGACGGTCGCTAATTACCTCGTGACGTGCGGAGTCAAAAAAAAATCTAGAACACAAGTTCAATATTCTTTTAACGTTGTACATTCTGACGCACCTGTCAAAGTGAGTAAAAAAAGTGAAATTATAATTTTATAATTTGGATTAACTCATTCCTTTATACGAGAATTACGAATGGATACTTTAAATGATTTTTTTTATGGTTTTTCTTTGTAACGTAAAACTCATTATTGTCGTTCGAAAATGTGTAGTTGATACCTTTAACAGGAAACTATTAATTCGTCTCTTTACAGTAATAAAATAACTATGGGTAAATGACTGTACTAACCAATATTTAATGTATTTTACATTTACAATTACATACAATTCTGGGTCCTCCCTTTTGAGTGTTAACACGTTGAAGACCGCATTGCAAAATCGTATTTTTCACATATGGACCGGCATTTTTTACGTGTATTATTTTTCAAATATTTTTTTGTATTGTATGCATTTAAATCATGCCCACCGGTGTACAAGCGGCCCGGTAATGTTGTTGCAGAGTGGCCCACCGATGGGCATGCGGTCTTTAACGTGTTAAAGATTTAAAAAAGCGGTATTCGCAAAGTTATACAAGACGGACGCGTGAACTTGAAGTTAAGATACAGCGTTTTGAATTTTCTATGCATGCTTGCAGGCAATGTCAAATCATATATCATATTAAAATATTTGATATAACTTTATTATGACACACCTCAAAACAATGTTTCACAGCGAGCATATCGTACCTATCGACACAACAATTTGATGAGTGGAATAATTTAGAGAAACATTATTGATATTAATATAATCGTAGCTCGTAACTCAAATGTAGCGTGCTTCGGAGTTGTATATTTTTAAATTAGCTGCCGCGGTCCAGTTGGCCTCATATATAAAATGTCCCAGGAGTAATTCATTACTAAAATAAATAAATTGAATATTACCAAATATTCTTCTTCTTATAGCTTAAAATGTATAATAAAGATAGTTTAACTAATGTTGAGTATTCGGGCAATAACCCAACAAGAAACTACATAATGTTAATACACATGTCAAAAAGCATAATAGTTTTAAAGACTTAGAATGGTTGTCTATGAATTTGAGGCCATTGCCTCAAATATAAGAGAAAAAAAACTAGCTGCATGGGTTCGATCCCTTTGCCTTAAAATGGAAAAAAAAGTAAAAAAAAACTGTCAAATTTCTCAACTATTACAAAATTAATAATTACATTGAAATTTTACTTGTAAGTAATTATATTTAAAAAGCCTTTAATTAAAATACGAATTAACCAGCGTTTGGTAACATCCTAGATCCATTTATTTCTTATTATGTATGGGGCCATTCAAGTATTACGTAAGCAGATTTTTTACAATTATTTACCCCCCCCCCCCCCCCCCCACTGTTATCTTTAAACTGCTAGTTATTGAGAATAAACATCGATTTTATTTTACTATTGTATTATAATATAACACGTACATATTTACAAATAAATTATAAAGAACGTACACAGCTGCAGTTCTTATTAATTTTTGTAATTTAGAAAGTAGTGTTTGTTGTTTATTAATGACGTATTGTTATCGTTATTTAGAGTTGGTGTGATGTTACATAGGGTATCATTGTATGGATAACAAGGTGAACGAATCAAAGTTGAGTAATTTCGACGTTTTCGGGAATTTAGGGAGTTTCAATCGAAATTGAAAAAATGTTGAGAATCACTGAGCTATAGGTATATGTATAAAAAATAATTAATATTTAGTGAACCATGTAATGCGTCTGCATACATAACAAATCATTCACGCATTGCCTAGTTTCAATATAAATTATTTTTCCAGTAAGTAATTATTTCCTTTATTTGCTAGAAACTTTAACATTTAATTAACGTTGCGTAATATTATCGTATTTTTATTTTAATATTTTTACAATAATTAATACTAAAATGCCTTGTATTCTTTTAGAATTCTACATATTACTTTATACATATATATAAATTTTACATAAGTGAATCACTCAATTAGGTATTTGACTTTTTCTTGTACATTCTTTATGAAAAATTAAATATTTTAAACCTTAGAATGTTTGTATCTATGTATATATATGTATGTATGTATTTTTTTTTAATTGCATGGTATATCACCACTGTCTAAGGTTAGCTGGCACCAACGGCATTAATCTCGCCTATGTACTATTTTGTGCAATAAATAACTTTATTATTATCAATATGTTTTTATGACAGGATTTTTTAAAATAAGATAACACAAATATATGAATATATTATGATGTGGGAGAAACAGAAAAGATACCCCTTAATATAAACTATTTATTAGGTTTAAATGCGCCGGTATAATGAGAGTTAATGCTTGCTAATGGTTAAAATACATTGGTCTCGGAATAAACAAATGAATGTGATCAAGAGACAGTAAGAGATGACGTCATAACGTGCTCGTGGCTTTAATGTCAAAGTGCATACGAGACGAGGTCGCGTCCGATGTATTTCGATAGACGGCATTTCGCTTCTATTTTTGAATTTATTAGTAGTTACCTACTATATATTATATACCTATTATATATTAATAAGTAACGATTGAAACGATTTCAGATTAGACAGATATAAAATGTAGATTGTTAAGTCCGTGTGATCATCTGATCATTAGTTACTAATAAATAATAAATCTTTAAACACGGCAACCATTAGATAGTAATCAAAATAAAATAGTAATATGTTACATATACTTATATATCAAACATCAAATTTAAACATTAATTCGCATTTTTTCCTTTGTGTTTTATTTATATATTAATAAGTAACGGTTAAAACGATTATAAATGCGTGTAACAGAACGTAATGATAGCTAGGTGACAGTAGACAGTTGTAATGGACTTTTATCATTGGTTAAAAATTACGTTAGTAATTTTTCAAACTTGTGATTGGTCTATTTTGTTTCGTACGACATTTGAAGTTCTCTACTCAGAAAGTCTATGCTTGATTTTAATTTCTGAATACGCGTCAATGACACGAGGTCTGTGGGCTTATCACGAATTTCGCTTCAAGCGATTTGTATGGAAATTTGAGCAGCGCCACAGCATGCGGATTTGGAACTACAATATTTTAGATACTTTTTTTTAATTTTCGAATGTCTCGATCTTTCGTTCATTTGATAGATTGCTGGTGCTCGTTAGTCGTTAGTAAAAATTCATGGTCCCGATTGCTAACGGATTCGTTTTACTTGTGACAGCTCGATTCGAAAGCCAGACTAAATTCGCGATAAGTCCACAGTTTCTGACAAATACTTTATTAGATTGTAGAAAATATATATTTTTTAATTGGTCTGGCTTTTTAACATGAGCAATGAGCATTAAGATATTTTTTCGTTGGGCTGTTGCCCGAATACTCGACATTGGCAGAATTGTCTTCGTTAGACATCTGAGGCCATTAATATAAAAATAAGTAAGTATCGACTATATTTACAAGTTCAAAGTCCGTACAGGATACGCCAATAATAGGTCGTCTACAAATTGACAGGGATTGTTAACATGATATTGAAACTGTATGGGAATTGAGACGGATTAACGTGGGATTACGATTAAGAAATACCATATATACGTTATCCATTAACCTTCAACTACTGAGGTGGATTTAATTTTACGCAAACACTGACGCATGTGCTTGTAGAGTAATACCCCGCTTTACGCGACCCCGTTATACGCGGTTTCACTATTCAAATTTCGTGCTTAATTGTCCCGCATTACGCGAAAGAGTGCGTATAAACATAATGTAGTCATCAACTTGTCTATGGTCGCGGGAATTTCAGTTTTTTCCGGAACGTATCCCTCGCGTAAAGCGGGGCATTACTGTATTTAAAAACTTTAGGGTTTTTAGGGTTTAGTGGATGCATTTAAATAAAATAAAATATATTTTTTATAATTTATTTGTATATAGTTAACTATTATTTTAAAATTTAGAAAACACTTAGCATTTTTTTTGGAAAAAATCACATGAGATCATAAATCAGCAAGAATAAATAAAATTATTATAAAAAATCAACAAATTAACTAATTAAGTAGATCAATTCAAAAATTTTATTTTCTCAATGCCTGAGAAGCCACCTCAGCAGTTAAAGGTTAATGAAATATTATAATAGATTACTGAAAGCTGTCTTTTTGCTAGGTCAGAGTGGACTTTTTATCAATTTCTCATCTATTTGATGCAATATAATTTCTGTTGGTTTTACCTGCCTTCCTATTGTTAAACGAATTTTTCAGGAAAAACCAAACTTCGAACGACTCTCTGTAAAACTTAAGTGTGAGATGATAATTTTCAGTTTATCTTAAAAACTGATGTTCACTAACCAATCTTTATTTAATTTTGACTAATAGTAAAAAAGGTTAATGCCCGTCGGTTCCTTTAATGTCGGACATCGGACACTTGTCAGTTTTAATTGTATATTTTTTATTTAAGCAGTCACTCTACGCATAGCTTTAAATAGAGACTGACAGACGGCTCGTCGCCAAAAGTCCATTCAACCTGCGAAATTATAATAAATGTTCCTTTAAAAATTACAGTTACGAGTCATTTTGAAATTTACGCTTAATTAGTGGTGTTAAATGTGACTGACTTCATTTGTTATTTTTAGTTTTAATTTCATTTAATTGCCTTTCATTTTAACACTAGATTGCCCGAAGAAGTCATTTTGATTGCTTTTTGATTTCAATTAGGAAAACAACTATGTATGTATATGATGACAGAAATTTGTGACTTTTTGTACGACATGCAAATGCGTTTATTGCTAATAGTAGTTACATCCCCCACCTTCATTTCCGGTATATACATATGCGTTATACCTAGATATAGGTACATATATACTAAAGTTCGGTCTTTCTAGTGTTAATGACGTTACTATGTGGTATATATTATAAACATCATTCTTTGGAAATGCTGCTATATATGTTTTTACATTCTTTATATTATTACTAGCTTTTACCCGCGGCTTCGCTCGCATTTAAGCCATTAAATAAGTATCAGAGATCATTTCAATACAAATGAATCAATATGATAAATATATTTTCTTGCTTGGCTGGGATTATCAATTATTGTACTATGTACCTACCATGATGTTTCAAAAATTTAATTAAAAAAAAAAGTAAAGTAAATGACGTTACTTCTAGTACCTCCAAAAATATGTGTACAAAGTTTCATGATGATCGGTTAAGTAGTTGTTGCGTAAAAACGTAACAAACAAACTCACATTCACATTTATAATATTAGTAGGGATTGTGTTAACGTGTAAATGTAGTGATTTTGCTTTAAAAATATCTGTGCCTATTCTTCTTCTCTCATGAAATTCTCTGTTGGTCATAAAGGTTGGCTAGTAGAGCATTTTCAAGTAAATGAATCAGTCGTATACTATTATTTCTAGTGTTGAATTAGGTTTTACATATTTAATTTTATTACGTACAGGTCATATTACAAAGTAATGCGGAGAAGGCATTTTCAAGAATTTTGTAACACTCGTGTTGGCTGACACGAGTAAATGTCTTGACCTGGTTTCATTGTAAATGGGGTGGCATATGCATTTTCTCGGCGCTTTATTTAGGACAAAAACAAGATAATCGACCCAACGCCAAGGGGTGACTAATTGCGGAGAGTTTCAGCAATTGGTCTTTTGTGGGATTTTCCGTGTTACGTGAATTATATGTAATATTTATACATTCAATAGGGGAGTTCAGAAAATATATTAATATAGAATTAATGTGACATACTAATCCAGCCATTCTCAAAGTGTGTTCCGCGGAACCCTAGGGCTAAAACACTGCAAAAAATACCTACCAAAGGGAGATTATGAGGTTACATTTAAATATTCCAACTAAATATTACGTAATTGCAATATGATTATTCATAAATACATATAAATCAGTTTTTTATAATTATATTAAGGCTTTTTCCTTCGCCAAAAAAGTTTGAGAACCGCTGTACTAATTAATCAATAGCAATATAAATATTTGGATCGTTCACTGAACAAACTGGTTGACTCCACCGGTCCAGGGATGATCATTTTAGGCTATTCTTTTTTTAAATTAATTTTATATAGATACCGTGTGATGACAGTTTTATATGTATTTGTTTGTATAAAGGGAATTTTAAAAAAACAATGTAATAAATGTTATTACATGGATGGAATTAATCGTTTTGTGCGGTGAGTGTGTTTTGTTTTATAATCCAATAATTTAAGTAGGCATTTGTATGTGAATGGGGGTTGCCACGTGTAACTTGTAACTGCGACGTAGTAATTGCGTTTCATTTTTGCAGAATTCCTGAACTCCAGTTCCATTCTTAGAATTAAAAATTGTTTTATAGTGAACAGTTCGTGTTATTGTTTTTTGTTTTGTTGTTGTTGTTACATAAAAGCTGACATTTGTTTTTTTTAATGTTATTGTTTTTTAATTTCGGAATTTGTGAAATAGTTTTTTTTTATATTTATTGTATTTAGAAATATATATACCTAAGGGCAGAGTTCAGATTGGCCACCATGGTTTTGAGAGATAAACCACCATGTTTTCTGGTATATTCACTCGTGTCTCTATGGTTAAGAATTTCATGGAAAATAATAATTTCACTGCATTTTCCATTAGTCATCCCATTCCTGTGTAGTTTGACCGTGATTCATTCACAATTAGCGCTTGATTTATAAACATCATCAACAGTGGTTAGTTTTACGTTTATTAAGTATCCGTGCACGTGTCAAGTGTAAGTGAAATGCTATCGGTTCATTTGTTTTAACTATAACCAGTCACGTGAGCACCATGCGGACGGAAAATTCTCTATAGTAAACAATAAAGCGTAAAATTGTAATTATCATTGTTTCCCCCCGTTCCCCGCTTCCAACCGCTATTTTGTTTAAGAATTCAACGTACGAGTCCTCGCCTTGTCTAACTTTTTCAATTTAAATGCATTTTGTATTGATTTCATACAGTCCACTTTAGCTATCATACGATTATTAGTACATATAGAACATAAATATATGTATCTATAATAATAAATATTTTATTTCTTTAAGAATAGCAGATTGGTGATCTTATAACTAAAAGTCAGACTGGGCTGTTTACTGGAAAACTTGTTTTGAAAATGACTGATCCAAAGCATTTCTGCGTTATTTGCTCGAAAAAGAGTGAACAGTTAATTTCATCTACCAGTGATACATTAAACGAGTGTCAAACAGTGTGGAAAATTCGAAAAGAAAATGATTTGTCAATGAGCGATGTAAGACTGCCCGAAAACATTTCATTTGCGAGCAAGTATCATTCGAAATGTTATAGACAATTCACCACTCTGTCGAAAAAATATAGAAAACCTAAGGAAATTGATTTTTCAGAAACATCAGATTTACCAAAGTTTGTTGTGTAACGGTAAAGCGTTAGCTCGACTTAGTTAAGGTAAATTCACCTATTCGTAAAACATGTACCTATCATGAAACGTTTGTATGCATGTATGAATAAAATCGTACGTATGTTTGCGAAAAAATTTGTTTATTTCGTATGTGTGATTAAATTACAATGAAAAAACCAATTTTTAAATGGTGCTTACTGAGTACACTGTGTTTTATACGTAAGGAATTAAATACTGCTGTTTTTTTTCAATTTTAACAATAACACCTCTCTAACTTCAAAATAGTGCATACTGCAATATTTATGTTCTCAGTGCTTTATTGTCTTGTAATATTTAATTTGTTTATTGTATGATAATGGTTTTTGGTAGTTAATGAAAAAAGAAAACGATCATTTTATCTTTAAACGCGTTTTTCTCGAAACAGCATTTTTCGAATTTGCTGCAGTGATTACTCGAAGACGAATGATCCGATCGCTATCAATTTTTTTCTGTATGTTCTGTATATAGTTGTTCATACAATGACCTTCCAGTTTTTTGATTTGATCAAAAATGGAATTTTGGCAGGCTAAAAACGACCAAAATTTTGTGTAAAATAGAAGTTTTTTTTAAAAACGCTGCCATTTTGCCAATTTTTGATATTTTTTTTCGTCCGTAGGTCATTGTACGGACAA